>OX123183.2:3605816-3696023 GCA_944739405.2 Euclidia mi | reverse complement strand
AGGTTAACCGGCTAGATAGTTATCCAGGGCGTAGGTCGTAAGTTGACACTCCACAGGTCCACGGATGGATACTCAGCTTAGACGTGTCCCAGCAGAAGAAAAAGGAAGCCAACCACGTGTGTCGCTGGTATATATATCGTCGGCAAGCGGGTGAGGGTCCCCACTCCAGTGCGTCATCGTAGTGGGGCTCGCAAGCGCGGAGGCACGACGTCACACACCCCCCCCCGTTAGGCCGGGATTTTCCCTAAGGAAAATTCCCTAGCCCAACGGGCGTAGCAGCCCTGAAGATACTCCCTGGAATTAGAGAAAACAGGGGCATGAGTACCTTGAACAAGTGACAACCCTATACGCTAATTAGTATACCTAAATAATAATGACCCACGCTTGCATTCTTCACGCGTACAACGGCAGTCTGAACTTGAACATAAACATTTATCATTCATAATTCATCACACATACCTACATGTAAATGCCAAGGCCAGTGTAATGGCCCAATAGCAAAGATAACAATCTATGGAGAAGCGCTTAGGGTAATTATTAGGTAATAATGGTTTGTAGATATAAGAACTTGATCTAGCCCTACGACTTAAAAATCTTGGGTTCGGCCTTTGCCCCTAGATAAGTAAACTTTTTGAATATAGTTAGGTGTAACAACGATTAGTTGATATTTTATTTTATGGCCCAGAATTTGAAAATAAGGTTTTCTGTTTTATCGATGACATAATCTGTATCACGTCCAGCTTCAGCGAGCATATTACTCTTTTATTACGCATTCTTGATAAACTAAAAAGCGCTAATTTAACAATTAATCTCGAAAAATGTCAATTTTTTAGAGATAAACTAAAATATTTAGGCTATGTTGTCGACTCTAGTGGATTGCATCCCGATCCGGATAAAGTAAATTCAATGAAAAATTATCCCACGCCTTCTAATAGAAAAGAAGTACGTCGATTTTTAGGCGCAGCCTCGTGGTACAGGCGTTTTATACCGAATTTTAGCTCTATTGCTGCACCCTTAAATAAGTTAACATCTCAAAGTAAAAACGCACCTCCATTCTGCTGGACGACAGAGGCTAATGAGGCGTTTAATAACCTAAAGAATTGTTTGATTTCCTCCTCGGTGTTGGCTTGTCCTGACTACTCGCAACCGTTTGAAATACACTCAGATGCTAGCGATTTTGGTCTTGGCGCGATCCTCTGTCAAAGGTTAAATGGTGAGGAAAGAGTCATAGCGTACTATAGCAAATCACTCAGTAAGCAAGAAAAAAATTACAGTGCCACAGAGCGAGAGGCCCTGGCTGTTCTATCTGCTATAGAACACTGGCGTTGTTATGTTGAAAATGGTAAAAAGTTTATTGTTTACACTGATCACGCTGCTTTGAAATGGTTCTTGACCTTAAATAACCCTACTGGCCGGTTAGCCAGATGGGGAGTTCGCTTATCTTCCTATAATTTCGAAATACGTCATCGTCGGGGTTCCGATAACGTTTTACCTGATTTTCTGTCTCGCTCTTTACCCGTTTCTGCTATTGCTAATGATATAAATATAGATATTAATTCTAATCAGAATTTACGACCTACGCCCTGGATAACTATCTAGCCGGTTAACCTCAAGTGTCAGTTCTTTTATTAATCAAAATTGTGAATCTGGAATATAACGCGAGTTTAATCTGTCCTGGTGATATTTTTATTTATTTCCCGTAAGACAACCTAAGCATCTCTTTTTATTGCTCGGCGAGTGATCGATCCCGGCTATCCCGTGAAAATCGATCACCCGTGCGACATTGGCGCCCAACGTGGGGCTCGCAAGCGCGGAGGCACGACGTCACAATATCCAGCAGTGGACGTATTTTGCCTACTGTGATGATGAAATTTTAGTAAGTAGTTTTTAACAGAAACCTACTTGGTAGGTATATTAACGAGTTAATTATTCACCAAAACTATTGTGCAATAATTAGAATAAATTATAGACCTTTTAATATGCTGGCAGCAGAATAAATATACATATATGCTTTCTTCAACTGGTCGCCTCAGTACTGCTCTAGCACTTAACGCTGCAATTTCAATTCTAAATATGTATTGGTGCTGGTAAAGCAAATATATTGTGATCAATTCAATACTAGTTAGTCAGATGCTGGGCGTTCTTTGTGACCGGTTTAGAATATATGACAAATTGAATTCCAATCGTCACAGCCGCACAAAGTTTAAAGTCTCATGCCAAATGGAAAACTAATCGAAATATTTACCATAATAATTATGATTGACAATTGTTCAACAATTTATTTGTAATTGACAATTGACTTTATTTTGAAAACTCGTGTTGTTTCATAATAAAGTCCATTGTCAATAACTAACCTAGTGAATCCAACTATTGCTATCCGCAAACTCACTTGGATGATGACTTTAAGTGGAAGTTGATAATAGGGTGCATAGGGTTCCCACCAAGAACTTAGGGTCCCAAGCCAACCTCACCTGCAAGTGGTGCACCTGCCGATCAACGGACGAGGCTCTGGCAAACAAAATATCCCGATAAGCGGCAATAGGCTCGCCACCTATTACGTGGGATCAAAACACTGGCGAAAGGTGGGCGTTTAATATGCCTCTGCCTACCCCTTCGGGGAAACAGGCGTGAGTCTATGTATGTGTATGTATGTATGTATGTTGATAATCATCAATACCGGTCTAACTATTCAAGAGAGGAAGCACCGCAAACTTTATTTTATATTCTTATAAGCACTATTAAAACCTTCAAAATACCAGCTCCATACAATCTTCGTTAATCCTTACATTTCGGTACCAAATCATTATTTTATTAGTAGCAGCGTCATTCATCCTCATCTGTCTACCGAATTTCGGCTCTAAGGAATCTAGTGCCGAACCAAACATTTGTAAGTGTTCCCTCACTAGCTCGAAAAGGCTTTGTGGTCAGTAATCCTCGTGAAAAATTGTCAAGTCTATGTGAAACAAAGAGGTTGCCTTTGTTTGGTTGATATTTATTTGACAATTTTTGATGTATGGGTAGGAGGAAATCTGATGAAGCAGTTATTTTTCCTGACATTTCTTCGAGATAAAATATTACTACAGATTACAGGTATAATATATTATAATATATTGGCGTCAGATTACTGTGTGTACGCTACGCGCGTTTTTCTGATCACCAACTTAGTAGAATATGTAACCAGATAATGGGAGGTAAAACTGCTATCGTACCTACTCAGATTTATTAATAAACATACTTTTAGATAGAAAGTAAAAACTTAAAAACGTACATAATTATTATAAATGAATTACACTTAGCCCTATCTCATGTTAAAATGGTTGGAGGACATCGAACTTATGACCGCCAACTACCTTTTTTTTTTGTTTTACGAGGTGGAAAATACCTTCGGATCTCCGACTCTTGGGGGAAATGAGAGCCGGAGTATGTGGTATTTCCACTAAAAACCACCTCGACTTTCTCATGTACCCGTGTGTCGGAGGGTAGGGCATCGCCGAAGCATTCGTCGCCACCCTCCGACGGGCATTGGCCCGCCAGATGGTTAGGCGGGCCTCGAACAAAATCCCCTTGGCGGCGGATTAAGATGTTGGGCTCCGCCGCCAAAACACCCACCGGCCGCAGAGGATAGGGAGGACGGCAACGCAACACCGCATCTCCTCTTCCTCTGCGGCGTCACCGCGACGCATCGAATGGTGCGCCCCCATTTGGTCGCGGGAGATAGGGCGCGCGCCAACGCAACACCGAGACGCCTCTCCTCCCGCGACCGCACCCGACTGCGAGGGACAGAAAGAACTGTCCCCCGCACCGTTGGACGCATCCTGCGCAGGCCCCTCCAAGCCCACGCGGAGCGTCCCCTCCTGGATCCCTCTTAGCTTCACCGTGGGTGACCAATCCACAGTTACTGAGCCCCCCCACCACGACAAGGTGGAGATCCCATGGGGGGGATGACCGCCAACTACCTAAGCAGGGATTGCAGAACACAACTGTGTCTATAGTTCAGTCGAGCTAAGAAAAATACGTAGGTATGCTAGTAAATCATCAATCAATCTGATTATATCAAATTCTTGCGTTACTGACTGACTGACAGGGAAGTGTAGGGGAGCACTAAGACAGGATTTTTGGCAATTCTCACCTTAAAATGTCCCCCAAGGGTAGAGCCACAGACTAAGTGTATTGATTCATACGTTGGTAGTGCAATGGCATGAACCTACGACACCATATCGTTAGTCCAGCATCACTTATAAGTAAACAATGTCCGATAATAACTAACAGTAGCCCTAATCTCCATAGTGCATACATACATACATACATACATAGACTCACGCCTGTTTCCCGGAGGGGTAGGCAGAGACTACGGAACGCCATTTGCAACGAACCTGACATATCTCTCTTGCTTCATTCACTCCCATCAGATTCCATAGTGATTATTTCCAAAATCGAGGTTTTTGAAAGACACCGGTATGCTTTATTTCTCTCCCTCGGGTGGAATTTAAAGAATTATCGGACACCTACGCTATAAGTGAAAAGCACTTTCCAAATCTGATTGATCATCATCATCCTAGCGTTATACCAGACTTGCCTCCAAGACGTTTCGCTGGGCCGACTTTCGAACAGCCCGAGCCACTTGTCAGTCTAACCAGATTTAACAGAATATTAACCAAATCAGATTTATATTTTCCATTAAAATTATTTGGCTAAACAAGCTGCAAAAATAATTAAATTTATAATTTAGTTCATACTACGTAGTTCACACTAGTTCATTTAATTACTATAATAATTTTATTAACGTTCGAAGTACACTGCTGCCTTATTCATAACTAGAGGACGCCAGCAGCTACGCCTGCATTTTTTTAAATTAACCCGTTTTGGCCGATCCCGTGGGAATTTCGGGCAATCCCTTCTTAGTGCACCCCTACGGTCCCCAAGGAACATACATGCCAAATTTCAGCTTCCTGCGCCCAATAGTTTCGGCTGTAACGTGTCTGTCAGTCAGTCGGTAACGCAAGGATTTTATATATTAAGATTATAATATTGTTTGCTTGACTAAACCAAAGTGGTTAAAATGATATATTATTGTGCACTACTTATTGGTGACCGTAATTATTAATTAAATGTAAATATATTATTGTGCAATACTTACTGTGGTGGCCGTAATTTATTAACAGGGTACCTATTGAAGCCAGTTGAATATATTTTCATGTGAGTTAATTAAAAACATCCTTGAGGTTAATAATCGATTTTAAACTTTCGCGATTTGTATACATCATACAAAATAATTTAGCGGGTCTTAATCGCGTTAACTTAACTTATTTAAGGTATAAACATTGCGAACTTAAATAAAGACCAAGTGAGGGTAGGTGCCGAAACCCGCACTTCCACAAGACGGCGCTGAGCTCTCATCAGTCTCTCCGCGATCAAGCTCGGTGCAAGACGAGCGAAACGTCGGAAACAAATAGGTATTTATACCTTAAATAAGTTAAGTTAACGCGATTAAGACCCGCTAAATTATTTTGTATGATGTTGAGGTTAATAGTTTAGTTAACTCAATTTCCTGTTACTGTGTTATTTATTCATTTTAAGACACATACAACATGCAATAAAACATTTTCACACTAATTTGCCAACAACACAAATGTATGATCATAATCCTTACTAAACCATCCATACATCATAAACGCACGTGTGTTTGTTCGTTGCTTTGTCCTTCTTAGAGACTAAAACAACTTAACAATTTTTTGTGTTATGTGATAGGAGGCGATAGGAGGAGAGCGGCGATAGCCCAGTGGTGTACGTAACGGACTGACGAGACGATGGTCTCGGGTTCGATCCCCAGTTACCCCAGGCACACACCTCTGTCTTTTCGAAGTTATGTGTGTATTAAAAATGTTAATTATCGCTCGCTTAATAATGTGCCCGGTAGATGGCAATAGGCTCGCCCCCTATTACATTGGGACCTAAACATAACAGGCGAAACGTGGGTGTGCAATACACCTCTGCCTACCCCTTCGGGGATAGGTAGACTGGTCGCCTGATGGCAAGCGAATACCGCCACCCATGGATACCTTAGGCAATACGAGAGGAGTCACAAGTGCGTTGCCGACCTGGATGGAAAAAAAAAAGCAGAATGAGAGAGAAAGCGAAGGGGATGGAGCCTCCTGCACTCTTCACTCACCGAACGAAATGCAGCAGTATACATATTGTAACTTTACTTTGATATTCTGTGACAGGGTAGTACTTCCACGATTTAATTTGTTCACAAATTGGTGTTTCGAATCTAGGTGTTGATTGGAAGAAAATTTCTAAAATGCCACGCGATTTATGGGTCCACTAGTTCATCACACAAGCGACACAGCTGTATTCTGTTTTAGTTACAGAACAGTTAATATCATTTCTTTTTTTTTTAATCGCGAAGGAAAACTGTACATAGTTGCAGATCTTCATCTACAAGTCAAAGTTTAGTTTGAACCCTGATAGGCAGTAAGTGAGGTATAAAATGCGCGATCTGTCTACTGCTAACCTAGACAAAGCAAAAATGGAAACAAAAATAGCTTACAAGACCTTACATGACAAAAGATGACACTCAGGAATACAATGTCTTAGAAAAGAGGATATAAATAAACCTCACTTTATTCAAATGTAACATTTCTCTATCTCTTAAAGGTCAGACATAAGAGCACGCCTACATATCACAAGATATTTACTAAGACTGCCTGTAATAAATGTCGCTTTATAGTAGATATTTGTTTAAGCGTTGCTCGAACATTGAATAGTATTGACAGATCCGCAATATTCTCGAAAGGCATTTCAAGTCTGTAATCTCCTACTTGGTTAGTTTGGTTGACTATGGCCAGAGCTTTCTTGAAATAAGAAGTGCCTAGCAGCAACACGGATTATAAACTAGGCTGATGATGGTCCATCATCAATGGGCTCAACAATTTTGACTTCTACGAATCGTTTCTATATTATAGACTCAAAAACTCAACCTTGACAATTTAGAGTAAGTATTAGTAATTAGTCCCTTCGCAACCACGGCTTGTACAAGACGGTGGCAACATCTGAAACACCGTGGGTATTAAACCTTAAAAAAGGTAATTTTACGCGATAAAGACCCGTTAGTAAATTTGTATGTTGTATACAAATTGCCAAAGTTAAAATCGATTATTAAGAATAACACGAGCCATCTTGGCTTCCACACTCAAAGTTAAATTCACCTCAAAATTGACTTGAAGGCAGTAAGTACGACTTCTATAGTAAACACAGATTACGCATTAAAACCTACTGGTTCGGCGTTACACCGAAACCGTAGGGTTCTAGGCGACTTGGAGAAGGAAATGGACTGTATAGAGAGGATAGCGGTTCTTTGCCGCCTAGGAGATGGTTACGGGAAGGGGTGATTGAGTGGGTATAGGATATTTCAAGGATGGAGGGCACTTACCTTATACAACTTTCTTCGTTTCCGTAGGGCAGTCTCCTGGTGGTTTCGTGATGCAGCTGCTTGTTCTCACTTCAATTCACCATTCGCGAGCGGGTTTTCCTTGGTGGAAGCGGTAATAAATCACATACAACGGTGCGGCGCGGTACGGTATCGCGGACACGTTCTCAGCGAGCGGAATGTTCTCGACTGTCACTCGCGTCCACGATCGCGGCGACGAATCAGGCGAAGGCAGTGCCCCTTCTTCGGGAATGGGAGACAGGGACGGAAATATGATATCGCTCGCACTAGAACGTGGAACGATTGATGTTGATGCGATTAGTTATGGATAGGAAGGTAGATGGCGCTACCATATCCCTCCGGCCCTAAAGGGTTGCCTTTAAGAAAAATAGAATTGAACTTAGCTATGTTGGGTGTACTACCGCATAACCCATCAATAGGCTAAGACAGCGATATGACAATAAAATTAATCTAAATTAACTTTAGCGAAAACTACAAACGCAATAATAGCGAAAACTACTAACTAAATACTTAAACTAAGAGGTAGGTCCAACTTCAGGCTAGATCTCACTGAGTTGGAAGCGGACGCGAGTTGATCAGTGCCTCGACTTGTGCAAGGACAGTTAAAGGCTCTTCGTAAGAGAGGATCTGTTGACCTATAACTTTGAAGAGATGCGTTTTAATTACTTTGACCATGCTTTCCCAACATCCACCGAAATGCGGTGATGCTGGTGGAATAAACTTCCAGTCAATATGATCTATGGAAATTTCTTCCTGAAGACGAGTACTATAACCCGCGACGTGATTGAAACAAGTAGCGGGAACAAGTTCAATCAATTTACTAACGCGGTTGGCGACAAAAGTCTGCCAGCGATGAGGAGAAGAATGAATCCAAGCGAGCACTACTTTGGAGTCGGAAAATGCGTATAATTTATTAATGGGGTAGTGGGGCAAAACTGTGTCTTGAACCTTACGGAGCAACTGAGACAGCAGAAGGGCCGCGCACGACTCCAGTCTCGCAACTGAAACGGTTTTAACAGGCGAGACCTTAGACTTGGCACAAACTAACTGCACCGAGTAGTTAGAACCAATGCGGACTTGCAGATATACGACTCCGCCGTAAGCACGCTCGCTGGCGTCAGCGAAACCTATTAAGTTGATGGTACATCCATCTACCAACCCAAGATGGCGCGGAATAGTAATTTGATTGAGCGCGGTAAGCTCAATACAAACTGGCTCCAAGCGGCGACAATATGGTCAGGGGGTGTTTCATCCCACTCACACTTTGATAGCCAAAGCTCTTTGATCAAGAGCTTGGCGTACAAAATTGTGGGAGCCACAAAACCCATTATGTCCCATAGTCGAGCCACTGTGGACAGCATAGTGCGTTTGGTGCACTTATCATCTGGTGGTGAGACGTCAAACCGAAAACTATCACAGGATTTGTCGCAGCGTAAACCGAGAACCTTATGCGGTACAGACTTCTCAAACTCAATGTCTGGAGAAGCTTTATGAGAATCTGGTATGCGTGCGAGAACCTCCTTAGAGTTGCTTGTCCTTTTGACAGGATCAAACTGGCCTCGCTTGAAAAGCTGAATAAGCTCTTCACAAAGCGAAATTGCTAGCGGAGCGGGTATGATATTACAGGCAATGTCATCTATATACAAAGCGGATGTGTAGTATAGTATAGTGTAGCGTAGCTTAGCATAGCATAGCGTAGCATAGCATAGCATAGCGTAGCATAGCGTAGCATAACGTAGCATAGCGTAGCATAGCATGGCGTAGCATAGCATAGCATAGCATAGCATAGCATAGCATAGCATAGCATAGCATAGCATAGCATAGCATAGCATAGCATAGCATAGCATAACTAATTAGTGCTTTATCTTACACACAGTTTTAGCACCCACCTTGATCTCTTGAAGAGCAGAACAACAACAAGACGTAATACAATGAGAAGTATGTAACGTAGGTACGGTACCCATAATCACATACCCAAGTACCGTCTCAATAGCGGACGGTAAATCATATCGCTCACTACGTACTATTTAAGTTAGTAGCAAGTGCGGAAATATTGAAGCTCCGATCAAAAGATCAATGCCTGCCGGATTCGCAAACTCCGCGTCGGCTAGCGGTAATGACTCGAGATGAGTGAGTGATGCTACGTCTACATTAGTGTTCGGCAATGCATTCGTGATACGCTCCACGATAAGCAAAGAAATGTTAAAATTAATATTCCTATCAAAACGCGAATGTATTTTAATATCTACGGAACCCCTGCAATGCTTTTCTGATCCGCCTATCCCTTTGACGGTTGAGTTAGTATTTTTAAAGTTATTCCATAATCCGAGGCGTTTGAAGCATTCCGATGTTATTAGATTGGTCTGAGATGCGCTATCTAGCAGACAACGTACCATGTGCGGCGACCCATTAACATCATAAACGGTAACTTGCGCCGTCGCTAACAGAACAGTCTAAGACGCCATACATCGCGTTTTGGCGCTGCGCGGATCATTATAGATGCGCGAGTGCCGTCCTCGCGTGCGCGTCGCCCGCGCAATGGACGTCGTACACAACGATACTTCGCCCTGAGGCGTGCAGGGCGAAGGCACCGTGGTCTGCACCTGCGGCTTAAGTGTGTCAAGGTTAGCGGCTTGGCTTGACAACGGGTTATCTTTATCGAAATGTAACAGTGTATGATGTTTTTGATTACATGATCGACACTTTGTCTTACTAGAACAATTACTTGTTTTATGTTTTATGCTTAAGCAGTTAATGCAAGCCTTGCTATCTTTTATGCATTTAAAACCAGCAATTGGATTTAAATCATTAAAGGTAGGACACTTATAGTAATGGTCGTGCACTATATTACTGCACAGACACTTCTGTGAATTATTACTATTAGATTCCGAACATGTAACGTAAGATTGTGGATTAGGGACCGAGTTATTATTACTATTTCGCGATTTATTCAACCTTTGTTTGTTGCTGTTAATGTTAGACGGGCCAGGTGAACCAGACTGCGTATTATGAAATATTCGACACTGATCTTTTATGAACGAAATAAAACTATCTAGTGTAGGTATTTTATTATTGCGTTCCGTCATCTCGAATGCGCGAATTGTATCAGTGTCAAACTTTTTTAAAGCGAGTTGAAGCAACATAAAGTCGGAAAGATCTTCTATTTTTAAGTTTTTAAGAGAATTAACTGCGGTGACAAAGTTGTCTATAAACAGCTGGAAATTCGAGACAGACGCGGCACCGGACAATTTAAGATTTAAAGCTTTGTCAAAGTACGTAGACGCTAGGACGCGCGTGTCCTGATATCTGTCAAGTAGTGACTGAAATATGACCTGATAATTCTCAGCACTGGGTGTGACACCTGCAAATACGGACTGGGCCTTCGGTGACAGTTTACCTATTAAATAGTACAACCTGTCAGCATCTGTCAGAGAACCATTATCGTGCACTCTAGACTTAAAACTCGCATAGAATAACGGCCAATTTCGTATATCTCCGTCAAACGACATAATCTCGATTGGCAGTAATCTCGGTTTGCGGGCAACGGGCTCTGCCGAACATTTACCCTCCAATTGCGATTGTATACGCTTAATAATACAATAAAGATCTTCGAATGAGGTATACGCCTGATAGTTCGGTTTTTCATCAGGATTGATAGAAAGTAATCTTGCGTTATAATCGTCTAACAACTTATGAAAATCTGTTCGAATACTATCTACTGTTATACAATAACTGAGAAATGCTTCGCTATTACTGTCAGACATAGATGCGGTTTTTGAGCATTCATAGATGTTTTGAATGCGCTCAAATAAAATATTGCGTTTCGCTTCTAAGATTGTCATCTCTTTGTCTTCCGACACGCGTGACTTCTTTTGTTGTGACATGCTTACGTAAGTATAAGCTAATGAGACCGAAACAAAATAAGAATATCTAATGTATCTATTATTTTACCTAAGTAGGCTAAGTAGGCAACACTTTAGAGCTGAGGCATTAAAAGTTGCTTGAAATATGAGATTTATAAGACAACTATGATAGTTCCAGAATTAATAATTTAATAAGTAGGTAGCTACATAAAAGTTTACCTACTGATGCGGGCGGAAATAACCATGTGACGGTTATGTGAATATACTTATTAGGAGTATAGCTAGGTGCTATAACTGCCTAGGTATAGCGATATAACGTATAAAAACGTAAATGAATCCGACTCGTATGGATCAAAAAAATGGTTCGGCGTTACACCGAAACCGTAGGGTTCTAGGCGACTTGGAGAAGGAAATGGACTGTATAGAGAGGATAGCGGTTCTTCGCCGCCTAGGAGATGGTTACGGGAAGGGGTGATTGAGTGGGTATAGGATATTTCAAGGATGGAGGGCACTTACCTTATACAACCTTCTTCGTTTCCGTAGGGCAGTCTCCTGGTGGTTTCGTGATGCAGCTGCTTGTTCTCACTTCAATTCACCATTCGCGAGCGGGTTTTCCTTGGTGGAAGCGGTAATAAATCACATACAACGGTGCGGCGCAGTACGGTATCGCGGACACGTTCTCAGCGAGCGGAATGTTCTCGACTGTCACTCGCGTCCACGATCGCGGCGACGAATCAGGCGAAGGCAGTGCCCCTTCTTCGGGAATGGGAGACAGGGACAGAAATATGATATCGCTCGCACTAGAACGTGGAACGATTGATCTTGATGCGATTAGTTATGGATAGGAAGGTAGATGGCGCTACCACCTACCACGGTTTCGTTGGCCTTCCATGGTAAAGTATACCCCGGGATCCGCATATGAAGGTCCCAAATGTTGCTGTAAGTTTTACTCAGAGTCTGTATTCAGAGGCATGACGGGGTCACCTACATATAAAATGGCAAAAAAACTTACTGTTTAACGTATTACCTTACCGTTAATACTATACGCAATTCACTTACTATGTATATATATGTATAGACTATAGATTAATCAATAATAATTAGTACTAAGCATAGTCGTCCACTCTAGAGAACATAATATCATTAACATACGTCTTACGGAATATTCCAGAACTTAAGAGGGAAGTAGTAAAAAACACGTAATAAATGAAATGGCAGAAATAAACACCTATTAATGCCATTATTACAAAGTTAGTTACGCGTCCTCTAAACGACGATGCGTCTTTATAACGCCTTTAATTAAGAAACACATTTGCAATTCTCTGAAATATGTTAAAACGGCAGAGTTAAGGGGTAAAATTTGTATACACTGGATTACAGCTCTTAACCGATGAATGAATTCAGGATGATGTGGCGATGATGATACAAAATTGAGAGAGAAGTAAAAGGCGAATGATATCACGGTACCTTAGGACGAAAGTCGGCCATCCTAGAATAAGACGTTGCAGATCAAAAATATGTTTAAAAAGTTACTAAAACATTAATATTCATATCGATGACCACTCAAAACATTCTCAGTATGATACACAAAAATTGTTCCAAATTTGGTTTTTATGTAGGTGTTTGAATGTATGCTGTTGCAAAGTCTGAGCGCGAGACGATAAAATTGTCTCGCGCTCAGACTTTGCTATTTTATCATAAAAGACACATGTGAAACTAAGAGTTATCCCTGGGGCTAGTAAATCGGTGTCTATCCGATAAAGCAATACTCGGCTGGCGACGAAAATTCTGGTGAAAATGTATCATCTAACCTACTAATATTATAAATAAACTAGAGGACGCCAGCAGCTACGCCTGTATTTTTTTTTAAATTAACCCGTTTTGGGCGATCCCGTGGGAATTTCGAGAAATCCCTTCTTAGTGCACCCCTACAGTCCGCAAGGAACATACATGCCAAATTTCAGCTTCCTGCGCCCAATAGTTTCGGCTGTAGCGTGTCTGTCAGTCAGTCAGTAACGCAAGGATTTTATATATTAAGATATCAAACAAATGATATAATGCGAAAATGTGTTGGTTTGCTTGTTTGTCAATGCTAAAGAGATTTTATGGGATGATTTTTGTGAAGAAGAATAGGTGAAATGTGACATAGGTTATTTTACCGTTTTTTACAATTACCGACCCTTACAAGGGCCGGAACCACGGGCAATATCTAGTTTGTCATATAAATAATTAATCAAAAATAAAGAAAAATCGTTGTGGTTAAATTTTTTTTTATCTATTTATAGACTCACGCCTGTATCCCCGAAGGGGTAGGCAGAGGTGTAATATTACACCCACATTTCGCCAGGATTTTTTAGGTCCCACGTAATAGGTGGCGAGCCTATTGCCGTACCGGGCACATTACTAGACTTGTGGTTAAATAGAATTTCATATTTGTATAATTTTATATTAATACTACTCGTTTATAAAATATTAAAAGAATTGAGACAAATTTTCTTATAGAAGCAATTAGACGGGCAACTGTCTAAGACATTATCGGAAATGTATATAACAACTCGCAAGTAGTTAGGAACGGATGGAAAAATACCTTCTATGAAAGTCCTGTCCCACGGTCTAGCAAATATTTATTATTGAAGCAGGTATTTTATTTATTATTTAGTTACTGCTCTATTTATTAAATAGTTATGACAAATTAGGATCGAAAGTTTAATGGTAATTAGTCTACGTATTGCAAACTCAAGAATAAGCTTTCTTTCTTTTCACTAGTTTCTTAAATAAAACATTGATACATGAACATTGATAATAACTATGTTATCTAAATAGAATAATATATATAAATAAAGGTGAAAATTAGTAAAGGTACATATTTGCACCGACGGCGGCTGCCATACTGTGACCACTGACCACGGCTAATGTAAACCGCACCAAAATGTTTACAATTTGAGGAAATATGACGCAAAGGCGCAGATAGAAACACAAAGCTAAAAACTAAAGCTGCGAGTATGTCATCTAAAACTTAACCACAGTTTAATCTACAACTTATACTACAAGTGATCATATCATCCCACACACAAGACCAAAATATAACACTCTATTAAAATTTCTTTGATTAAAACATTATCTATCTTACATCAAAGGAGAGCGCAAAAGAGCTATAGCATCCAAAAGCACGATACGCCAAGATGGTGATAACACGACAAGTTAAGAGGTTTATCGTTAAGCTTTCTGAAAAAAACCGTGGCGTATCCACACCAGAATTTCAGGTAAACGGGGATTATTCTTGCAAATCTTGTTTCTCTTACGCTGTTGAGTCGATGTTTTTGCTCGTTGAGTATCAAGCGAGGGCTTATTAAGTTGCGGGATGTACAAGTACAAGGCACGTGTTGGGTAGGGAACGTTTAATGTGTGCTGCGAATGAGTGTGGTTGTGAGCTAGCTGGATTTTGTATTCTGCATGGGATCTATGCTAAATGAACATCCCATTCGGTAAAACTGTATGACGTCGGCGTCGTATTAGCGCAGAAGCAAGAGAGATATGACAGGATCATAACAAATGGCGGCCTCTGCCTTTCCCCTCTGAGAAACAGGCGTGATTATATTTATCTATGTATTTACACTTGATTGTACCTAAAACAAACATTAAGAGAAATCTTATATAAGGGTAAATAGATTATAAATTGTGGCTTTATCACTGAATGCGATAACTATTGCTAAATTGCTTGTTTAAAAGCATAATATTTACTTACTTGATGAAATTGCACACTACATGGAAAATTTCATATATCTAATGTTAATATTGGTAGTCTCGAGTAGAATTGTATACTGACTTTGCATTTTATGTTTAGAAACCGTTCTAATACGATTAATAAAGCTTTCACGTCCTTTCACGATAAGCAATGACGAACCGTACAGTAAGTCAAAAATATAATTATAGTTATCTTAATTTTTGTGATCATTTAAACTGATTTTAATTGTCTTTCTGGATATATACCACGTACCTTTGTTTGGAGTAGCTAATATTTCGGTACTGTTGCAAGTGCCGTATTCATGGATGTACTGATGTCCATGAACATGGTGTTTGCAATAGTGCCGAAATATTGGTTACTCCAAGAAGGCAATTTAAAATCAGAGTAAAAATTTTGTCAGTAATATATAACCTACAAAAAAGTAAGAAACCAAGTACATTAATAAAAATATAGTCTTCCAATCCAAAATCAGTAGGTTTTTTCAGTAAATAATGCTGGTATATAATCTACAAAAATCTAAAGTTTCCTAACTATAATTACTCCATACTTGGCAAGCCCTCTCAATTTTCCCGGGCATTCCCATGACTTATCTTAAAACTTACAATATAACCGGTTCAATCCAGTTAAAACTTGCCCCAACCAGTCCTTTTTTTTTTTTTTGGTGTCGGGTTGGAAAATCCTCATGGAGTCCCTCCGCCCTGGGGGAAGGGCGAAGGGGACTGTCAGACTCTTACTGACTAAAAACCAACCCGTATTCCTCACGTACCCGTATGTCGGAGGGTCGGGTATCGCTGAAGCCTTCCTCGCTACCCCCCGATGGGTATTGGCTCGCCAGATGGTCAGGCGGGCCCCGAACCCTAAAATGATACTAACTCACAATGTGATTATAAGTTAAGTCATGAATGTAATGACAACTCAACGACTGAACGTAAAAAAACAGATAGATCTGAAAATACTGTCAATGATTTTTTTCTTGTGTAACTATTTGACTGTATTACATCAGAACATAAATGGACTTATAAATAAAGCTGACATATTATATGTACATTTAGATGAACTAAAAACTGTAGATATATTATGCATTACGGAGCATAATATGACAGAAAGTGATATTGATCAACTATGTATCCCAAATTATAAATTAACCTCTCAATATTGCCGGAGCAACCGCCATGGTGGCTCATGTATATTAATTAAGTCTTATCATAAGTATAAACCTATAACTGACATAAAAGATTGTGGTATTGAAAATGTAATTGAATGTTGTGGTATCGAGCTAATAGAATATAAAGTAATTGTTATTTGCATATACAGGCCACCTCGAACGGACGGTAGGTCATTAGAAATATTTTTTTGTAAACTATGCTCAATTCTTAATAAATTTTGTTTTAATAGTAAATATAAAGTGATTATCTGTGGAGATTATAACATAGACATACTAAAAAAGACGCATACGTCATCAAAATTTAAGGAAATTGTTGACAGCTATAATTTGATATTTGGGACTAGAAAACCAACTCGTAAAACAAGTGGCACATGTATTGATAATATTATTTACAATTTAAAGTCATGTAAAATCGAAACACATGAGCTTGCACTTTCTGATCACAACGCCCAACTTTTGAAATGTCCTATTAAAAATAAAAGTCATCCGAAATATTGGATTGCTATGAGACGTGATTATAAGGAAGACAACATGAAAAAGTTCAAAATGTATATAGATAGCTTATCATTTAGTGATATATATGCAAGCAACAATGCAAATAACGCATTTAACAATTTTCACGAGTTATTCAAACTACTGTACGATCAATGTTTTCCTATACGCAAAATGCGCATATCTACCTACAAAAAACCAAAATGGATCTCAAAGGGAATTAAAATGTGCTGTCGTCGTAAAAGACAACTACTATGGAAACATAGATATGTACCTACTGTGGAAAATAAAAATGAATTTAAAAACTATTCCAAAAGACTGACGAAAATAATCAATTTAACACAAAAAGCACAAAACAATTTTTATATTAATAATGCATACAATAAGTCCAAAGCTACATGGAGAGTTATTAATAAAGATCAAAATCAAAGTGAAAATAGGTATATAAGGCGAATTAAACATGACAATAAAATTATTGACGACCCACAGGAAATAGCTGATTCATTTAATCATTATTTTATTGACCAGGTAATTTTGACGAGTAATAGTTCAATCAACAAAAGTAATGGATATAAATATAAATTGACATGTTATCATTCCAATTCAATATTTTTGAAACCAACAAGTTCGTTGGAAATTTTTAACATCATCAAGTCATTAAAAATGACAAATAGCACAGGGCATGATAACATTAATACAAAAATATTAAAGTACGTAGCAAATAGTATATCCTCTCCACTTAGTTTTATAATTAACTTATGTATTGAATGTGGGAAATTTCCAGACAAATTGAAAATATCGATCATAAAACCACTCTTCAAAAAAGGTAAAAGAGATGATATGCAGTGTTACAGACCTATTGCACTTTTACCAATAATGTCAAAGGTTTTCGAAAAGGTAATTTATAATAGATTAAATTCATATCTTGAGACTAACAACATTCTTACAAGCGCTCAACAGGGCTTTAGAAAAAAACGCACTATCAATATGGCAATTTACAAATTCCTAAATCACATATATAACTGTATAGATAAAAAAATACATGTAAGCGCAATGTACATGGACATGACCAAGGCGTTCGATTACGTTGACCATCGAATTCTGTTACATAAGCTGGAGGCATATGGGGTTAGAGGGAATGCATTAGACCTATTCAAGTTATACCTTAGTAAAAGACAGCAAATTACACAAATTAATCGAATATCGCCAAAGAACAAAATTGAACATGTGTTTTCATCCTCATTAAAAGAAATACACTATGGGGTTCCCCAAGGTAGCGTATTAGGTCCATTGTTATTCCTAACATACATAAATGATCTTCCACAATGTACAAGACATCCCATGATTTTATTCGCAGACGATAATACGATTATATATAAAATTGAAAACATTAATGATCTAGATAATGAAATAAATTCTTCTTTGGCTGACATTATTGACTGGCTTAATTACAATAATCTTATTATAAATCTGGGTAAAACAAATATGATGACGTTTACAACAAGACAAAATAGAATAACTTCAGTTAGTAACATTCAGTATAACAATGAAAAAATAAACGAGACTGATAGTACGAAGTTTTTAGGCCTTAATATAGATAAACATTTAAATTGGTGGGATCAGATAGAAAGTGTTTGTAAGAAATTAAACCAGTACTCATATGCACTGTATATGTTACGGAAAGTAGTTAACAAAAACGCCGTTCTGACAGCATATCACGGATTTGTAGATTCTTTGCTACGATATGGGATTATTTTTTGGGGAAACTCTAGCGGAATAAATATGGTTTTTAAATCTCAAAAACGGTGTATACGTTCAATGTTTAACTTACAACAAATTGACAGCTGTAAACCATATTTTAGGGAAATGGGTATACTTACAGTACCTTGTTTATACACTTATGAGAGTGCCGTATTTGTCAAAAGTAATTTAAATACATATTCAAACTGTAATAATAAAAGGTACCCACACAAATTACAAATACCTAGCTCACGTACTGCACTGTTCAGCAAAAGTATTATTAGCATGGCCCCCAAAATATACAATAAGCTACCCAAAGAACTAAATGATATAATGACTATTGAACAATATAAGAAATCGTTGAAACAATATTTAGTGGGCAAGACGTACTACTCAGTCGCAGAATTTCTAGACGAAAAATTATGGTAATTTTTAATGTTTTTTTTTAATGTAAATGAATAATTGAATGATGCATGTATTTTCCTTTATTGACATTATTTTATTTGTATTTTATGACATTATTATGATTATATGATTGACATTCATTAAGATATAGCGTGGTAATTAGTGATGTATAAACAGTATTTGAAATGTAATAAATATATAGTTGTATCACCTGTGACCAATTTGTACGCCTGATGCATGGCAGGACATAGATAGAACCCAATGTACTTAAATTAACATCTTATTGTAACCTATGTTCTACAAATAAAGAAATTGAATTGAATTGAATTGAACAAAACCCCCTTGGCGGCGGATGAAGGTATTGGGCTCCGCCGCCAAAACACTCAGCGGCCGCAGAGGATAGGGAGGACGGCAACGCAACACCGCATCTCCTCTTCCTCTGCGGCCCCACCGCGACGCAACGATGGTGCGCCTCCATTTGGTCGCGGGAGATAGGGCGCGCGGCAACGCAACACCGACACGCCTCTCCTTCCGCGACCGCATCCGACTGCGAGGGACAGAAGAACTGTCCCTCGCACCCGCCCCTTTGGACGCATCCTGTGCAGGCCTCCGTCAAGCCCACGCGGAGCGTCCCCTCCTGGATCCCTCTTAGCTTCACCGCGGGTGACCAATCGACCAATCCACGGTTACTAAGCCCCCCCACCACGACAAGGTGGAGATCCCACGGGGGGGCCCCAACCAGTCCTTTTTTTTTTTTTTTTTTTGTTTTACGAGGTGGAAAATCCCTTCGGATCTCCGACTCTTGGGGGAAATAAGAGCCGGAGTATGTGGTGTTTCCACTAAAAACCACCTCGACTTCCTCCATGTACCCGTGTGTCGGAGGGTAGGGTTTCACCGAAGCATTCCTCGCTACCCCCCGACGGGTATTGGCCCGCCAGATGGTTAGGCGGGCCCCGAACGAAACCCCCTTGGCGGCGGATGAAGGTGTTGGGCTCCGCCGCCAAAACACCTAGCGGCCGCAGAGGATAGGGAGGACGGCAACGCAACACCGCATCTCCTCTTCCTCTGCGGCCCCACCACGACGCAACGATGGTGCGCCCCCATTTGGTCGCGGGAGATAGGGCGCGCGGCAACGCAACACCGACACGCCTCTCCCCCCGCGACCGCCCCCGACTGCGAGGGACAGACAGAACTGTCCCTCGCACCCGCACCGTTGGACGCGTCCTGCGCAGGCCCCTCCAAGCCCACGCGGAGCGTCCCCTCCTGGATCCCTCTTAGCTTCACCGCGGGTGACCAAACCACGGTTACTGAGCCCCCCCACCACGACAAGGTGGAGATCCCACGGGGGGGGCCCCAACCAGTCCTTTTTTTTTTTTTTTTTTTTGTTTTACGAGGTGGAAAATCCCTTCGGATCTCCGACTCTTGGGGGAAATAAGAGCCGGAGTATGTGGTGTTTCCACTAAAAACCACCTCGACTTCCGCCATGTACCCGTGTGTCGGAGGGTGGGGCATCACCAAAGCACTCGTCGCCACCCTCCGACGGGTATTGGCCCGCCAGATGGTCAGGCGGGCCCCGAACAAAACCCCCTTGGCGACGGATTAAGGTGTTGGACTCCGCCGCCAAAACGCCCAGCGGCCGCAGAGGATAGGGAGGACGGCAACGCAACACCGCATCTCCTCTTCCTCTGCGGCCCCACCGCGACGCATCGAATGGTGCGCCCCCATTTGGTCGCGGGAGATAGGGCGCGCGGCAACGCAACACCGACACGCCTCTCCTCCCGCGACCGCACCCGACTGCGAGGGACAGACAGAACTGTCCCCCGCACCCGCACCGTTGGACGCATCCTGCGCAGGCCCCTCCAAGCCCACGCGGAGCGTCCCCTCCTGGATCCCTCTTAGCTTCACCGCGGGTGACGAATCCACGGTTACTGAGCCCCCCCACCACGACAAGGTGGAGATCCCACGGGGGGGGTTACTGAGCCCCCCCACCACGACAAGGTGGAGATCGCCCCAACCAGTCCTTTTTTTTTTTTTTTGTTTTTTTTTGTTCACCACGGTGGTAAAACTCTCCTTATGAGTCATCTCAACTCCGCCAACCCAGCCATTAGAACGGCTGGGCTTGGGACTGGCGAAGGAGGTATGTGGAGGCTCTCCCCTACAGGCGTTCGGGGCATACCCACTAAAAACCACCGCGGTGTCCCTACGGGTCCCGTTTGTTGGCGGGGTCACGCGATTCGCGATTTGCATACTTTCTCGCGACCCCGCCCGGGATTGGCCCGCCGTTTGTGTTGGCGGGCCCCGTCTCGTTATGATCTCGCAATCATCCATCAAACTTCTTGCATCCATCAAACTTCTCGCATCCATCACCTCACAAAGCTACTTGGGAGGCGGCGAGGACACGCGCCGCCTCCCGCCTTTTGGCGGACAGGGAGCAGCCCCAGCGCTCACCGTCCGCAGGCACTGAATTTAGGGTGGTCGGAGGTCGTCTCTTGTGCGACGTCCCCGACGCCCGGACCTACGGTTGGGGAGAGGGCGGTGTATTTCCCTCTCCCGCTCCGCCGCCTCCTTGCTCAGCATGACTGCTTCGCAGAAGGAGGCGACGGCGTTCCAAGACCTCTCACTCCGGACCATAGACAGAACTACGGCCGGGAGCGAGAGGACAACCGTATTCAGAGCCGCGACCAGATCACGGCGCTGCGATGCCCAGGCTGGGCATTCCGCCAAAGTATGCAACGCCGTGTCTTCGACAGGGTCGCGGCTGCTGCCACAATGGTGGCATCCGGGCGTTTCCTCCCGGCCTATCCTCCACAAATACCGGCCAAAACAACCATGGCCGGTAAGGATTTGAGTTAACCGGAAGGTGAGGACGCCGTGACGTCTCTCCGACCACTCTTCAACCACGGGACTTACCGCCGCTATCGTGGCGTGCCCGGCGCTGGGGTGCACAAGTCGTGCCTTCCACTCCGCCACTAGGACCTGGCGGAGCTCCGACCGACGCGCCTCGATGTCACGATGCGCCGGTCTCTCGCCCTGCTCCAGGGCTTGCTGGCGCCATGTATAGAGTGACGCCAGCAGCCCAGCTTCCAGATCCCAGGGCGGTGATCCGGCTAGGAGGCTCGCTGTCTCGAAAGAGACCGTGCGGTAGCCTCGTATTAACCTGACGGCCATGGCGCGCTGCGGTGCGCGAAGCGCCGTGATATTGTGGGCCGTCAGGTCGTGCGCCCATATCGGGGCCCCATATAGGGCCATGGACCGCACGACTCCTTCGTAGAGCCTCCGGCAGGAGGCGGTTGGTCCCCCAAGATTGGGCAGCAGTCTTGATAATCCTGCTGCTGCCCCTAGAAGTTTGGGGGCCAAGCGTCTAAAGTGCACACGGAAATCCCATCGGCTATCGAGTACGAGCCCCAGATATTTTAGGCTCGTCCCGATGCCGATGCGGACCCCTCCTACCATAATGTGGGCCCCTGCGGGTGGCCGTTTCCGAGGCCCGTGGAAACAAATGGCCTCGGATTTAGAGAGGGCCACCTCTAGGCCCAAACGCCGGATCCTTCCAACGACTTGTGCGACCCCAGCGGTCGCCCTTATAGCCGCCGCCCGGTACGTCTTATCACTCGCAGTGACGAGGGTGTCGTCGGCGTAGCAAGTGACACCCACGCCAGGGAGGAGCGTACCACGCAGCACCCAGTCGTAGCCGATGTTCCACAGAAGGGGGCCGAGGACCGATCCCTGTGGAACACCGCACGACATAACTCGCCGACTAATATCGAGATGACTCGGGTAGATGATGTTTCTTTCACTTAGATAATCCCCGACTATACGGCGGAGGTATGGAGGCACTCGATGGTAATTGAGTGCCTCTCGAATACAACTCCAGGGCAGGGTGTTGAAAGCGTTGGCGATGTCAAGAGACACCGCCAGAACCACCCCGCCCCGGGAAACCTGTTCCTCCGCCAGACTCCTCACTGATGTTATTGCGTCGATTGTTGAGCGCCCTCGGCGGAAACCAAACTGCGCGTCCGCCAAATCCGGGCCCACCGTGGTAAAGTGGTGGACGAGGCGCTCCGCGAGGATATGTTCAAAGATCTTCGCGACCTCGTCCAACAACACTATGGGCCGGTAGGCGGACGGGCTGTCCGCCGGGCGCCCTGCCTTTCTGATGAGGACCAGTTTCCCCGTCTTCCAGGCTCGTGGGAACTGGCCCCCCTCAAGGCACGCTGTGAGGAGTCTCCCCAGTCGGGGTCCGAGCTCCTCCATTGCCAGGACCCACGCTCGGCCAGGAATGCCGTCGGGTCCTGGAGCGGTGTTTTTAATCCTCAACACCGCCGCTCGGAGTTCTACCCGAGTCACCTCGGGAACGTCGTCTATGTCCGCGTTGGCTGCCTCGGAAGGCGGCGCCGTCATGGGCGGAGGGATGTGTTCCGCCCGCGACGGGAACAGAGCGGCCACAACATCTTCGACCATCTCTGGCCGGAGACTTTCCGTTAGAGGGGGCGCCCAGGAACGTAACTTGTTCCTGACCATCAAATATGGGCGCCCCCACGGATCTCGGTTGAGGGTCTCCAGCAATTCCTGGCGGGCGTCTTGCTTGGCCCGCCAGATGGCCTCTTTTAAGTTATTCTTGGCCGCTCTGTACTCCTCGTACAATGCCGCCTCCCGGACAGTAAAATCGGGAGGGCGGCGACGCCTCCAGCGAAACCGGGCGTACTGGCGGCGCGCTGCGACGCAAATCTTGCGCAGGCGCGCGATGGTGTCGTTCCAACAGTACACCCGGCGTGGCCCAGATGTTCTACGGACACTAGGCATCGCCGCGTCACAAACTTGTGTCATTGCCCCCCTGAACCAATCGGCCTCCATATTGATATCGTCAGGCCTGGTAGGTGTTGAAACCCAGGCCTGAACTATGGAGGCTTCCAGGAGGGCCTCCCGATTCAGCCTTTTCAAGGCCCAACGCGGACCGCCCTCAATCGGGCCCCTTCGGACCGGGGCGTCGGAGCTAACTGTTTCGGCGGAGACGTCGAACCGAATATAACGATGGTCCGACAACGTCTCCACCTCCTCGACGACGCGCCAGTCTCGGATACGGCGTGCTAATGCGGGGCTCGCAAAAGAAACGTCCACAATGGAACCGCCCCGCTGACGCACGCACGTATGTACCGACCCACGATTGCGGAGGAGCAGGCCGTTCTCAACGGCCCACTGCTCCAGCAGCTCGCCTCTAGCGTCTGTGGCCGGAGAACCCCAAGCCGTAGACTTGGCATTGAGGTCCCCGGCGAAGAGCACGACGCGAGGACGGCTGCGAGCGACGACGACGTTCAATTCGAGGAGATACTCCTCGAAGTCGGCGAGGGAACGGTTGGGTGAGAAGTAGCCACCCACCACAACCGTATCCTTTATGAGTGCTGCAACGCAGCCCCGCCCTCGGTAGATGTTCTCGAAGGGCGGGGTGCGGGCGGCGGCTAGCGAAATTAACGCCACCGAGCCGCTAAGGTCCCCCACCCAATCATCACGGGGGGGGACAAAGTACGGCTCGGCGACGAGGGCGACGTTGATTGACCACTGCGCCATGCTCTGGAGAAGAAGATCCTGAGCCCTGGCGCAGTGGTTTAAATTCGCCTGAAGTAGGCGTAAATATGGAGCCATTATTGGACATCCATATCTGGCGTGCCGCCTGACGCCTCAGTGGCCACGGAAGTGGCGCCCTTGTTGGCCGATTGGCCGTCATTTGCACCCTGCTTCTTCTTGGGTGCGGCGCAACTCTTTGGGCCGGCTCTATGATCGGCCGGCTTGCCCGCCGCCGCACACAAAACGCAGTGCGGTGGGGCCTCACAACTGCCGGCCAAATGGCCGGGCTGGCCGCATCTAAAACAGCGGCCGCTGCAGTCGACCGCAGAGGTGCACCTTGCGCCAACGTGGCCACCGCTGAGGCAGCGGAAGCACCTCTGCGGTTTCGGCTCCAGGAGCCGCACTTGCGCCGACACCCAACCGATCAAAATTCGACGACCATCGGCCAACTTTTTGGCAGTCGCCACGGGGCAGGTGATAATTGCCGTGCCCATACCGGCACGGCCCGGGCGAATAGGGCCGCACCGGATTTGTTCAGGGGGACAATCCCCGGCCCTGGCGACGGCGGCAACAACCTCCTCAGCCACTATCGAGTCATCTAGGCCCCCGATTCGCACCTCGGCGCACTTTTGGGGCCTAGAGATACGGACATCCTCCGCTGGGAGGAGGTCGCGGAGGCTCGAGGCCAAGGCGTCTGCCTGCTGGGCGCTACCGGCCCCAGGCACCTCGATAAGGCGGGCCCCGGTATGTGTTATCTTACACCGGAGACCCGCCGTTATTCCCAGCTTGGTGGGGTCGATAGCCCCACGCGCCTTCTTGAGAAGCTCCGCGTAGGTGGTCCCCCGCTCCAGCGCTGCTGGTTGCAGTGTTAGAACAACTGCTGTGGAGCTGGGGGTGCGGAGCTTCTTGGCCGCCTTTTTGGCCGCCTTCTTCACCTTTTGGTTGGCCTTCCTTTTTGCCTTCGCCGCTTGTTTCTTCTCTCCGACGGTCTGCCAGCCGTCAGGTCGGGGAGCTGGGGGGGCTGAGGTCGCTGGCGCGCTGGTCTGCTGGACAGCAGGAGCGGGCTGGGCCTTATTCTGGCCCCTCTTCTTGCCCTTTGGGGCCTGATTTGCCACGGCTTTATTGTGTGCGCCGTGGTCGTGGCCTGTCGTGGTGCAGCCGCTGCAGCCGCGTATGATGTTGACGGCTGCGGCTGTGGCTGCGGGGGCGGCTGCGGTTGTCGGGCCGCTTGCCGGCTCGCCAATGGAGGACGTAATATTCTGCCCTCCAGGGTAGAGAGGCTCTGCCTCATCTGGGCCATCTCTTGTCGGAGGGCAGTTAAGTCCTCCGTGGCCTTGTCCGGCGCATTAACCTCCGTGCGCCTCTTAAAAGCGACACGGAGCTCCTCCTGCTCGCGCCTGAGTGCCGCCATTTCGGTGGCGAGGCGGGCGTTCTCCGCCTGGAGTTTCTTTGTCTCCTCAGACGCTGTGCGGCTGAGGAGAACATCCGCAATTTCGGCTATTGCCGCCACCGACTCCTTAAGGGACTTTTGGCAAGTCCCTTTGAGTCCCTTGGACTTCTTGGAGACCATCGTGATGGCCTCCAAGGCGTCTTTGAGACGCGACCGCAAGTTGGTGGCGGTAGCCTCCTCCGGCTCTCCCTCAGAGACCGAAGTCTCTGAGAGGCGCGAGCTTCTTGAAGCGGCCACCTTTTTTGTGGCCGCTTCGATGCGCCGCTCCTCCTCTGCGTCGCGCTCGAGGAGCTTTTCTCGCAGCTTGGCGGCTGCGAGCTCCGCGCGAGCTCTGCCCAGGCCCACAAAGTGCCCGTGGGTGGGCGGTCTGCCGCGGGTCTTGAAACCCCTCACTCTCGAAAGTTTCGGCGTGGGGGTCCCTTCTTCACTCGAGGCCGAGCCTGGCTCCGAGCGTGTGCGCTTGCTCGCCCGGCTGGGGCTTTCAGCGCTGCGCACGCTGATCATACTCACGGTGGAGCTGTCCGACTCGGACAGCTCCAACTGCTCCTTAGGCGCTGTAATGCGCTCTGCATTCGGACCCGCAGAACTGGGCGTGCGGGTCGGTTTGTCAACCGACTTCGGTGTAGTTTGTTTTTTAATTTTTGATTCCATTTTGAAACCCACGAGTGCGGGAGAAATAAAGAGTCCACCCGGGCAGAGATCCCGCTATACCCGGGTAAGCCTAATACCTCAAGGGCGGCGGCTGGTGCCCTGAGGGGGCCGCACTAGGAACTGACCTCCCTGTCAGCCATGCATCCTCTCGCCGTGCGGCAGCAACTTAGGATTAGGGGATTTTTATAGTGCTTACCTTGCACGCGGTCCGGGCGGTTAAGCCAAGACCCTCGGTCCCGTGGACAGCCGCGAGACGTGACCACAGACACTGCAACTACGGGATTACGAGATTGGGGTGACGGTGACATCGGGGCAGGGGGGGGAAGAACGAAAGAAGAGAAAAGAGAGAAAAACTAAAATTGTAAAATAAAAACAAAAACAAAAGGTAAAATAAAAGGTATAAAAGTAAAACAAAAAGAGAAAAAATAAAACGTAAAGTAAACAAAACAAAAACAAAACGAAACAAACCAAAAATTCAACAACAAAAAGGCGTCCGAAGACGGAAGAAGAAAGACAACCCCGCTGTCTGCTTGGCGGTAGGGTGAGTACACACCAAGCCCGTCAGTGTCCCGTCCCGTGTCCCCTCTGATGACCAGAGGAGTACCGGGAGGGACGTGAAGGCAGTGCCCAACAGGGACACTGCAAAGGAGCGGCGCCGCAAAAGGCGACACCGCCCGCCGACAGTCCCCACGGGTGGAGTCCCGCGGAGACAAGCAGCGCAAGCGCCACTCTTTGGTAACTTTTTAGTGAGGTTTCCTCCCTCTTAGTCCGAAGACCCGCGGGCAGGAGGCCAAAAAGCCCCCTGCTAACGCGTTGACCGGACGGTGGCCGGAGTTCGACCATGCCCGCAACCCACAAAAGGCGCAGGAAGCGAGCCCGCCCGCCCAAGTGTCCCCGCAAGACCCCAAAAGGAGCCGTACGGGAACGGGGTGGAAGCGGGACCCCGAAGGACCCCCAATTCCGGGTGATTTTTTAGTGAGCTTGTCTTGCTCGCAGCCCGAAGACCCGCGGGCAGGAGGCCAAAAAGCCCACTGCTAATGCGTTGACCGAACGGTGGCCGGAGTTCGACCATGCCCGCAGCCCACAAAAGGCGCAGGATGCGAGCCCGCCCGCCCAAGTGTCCCCGCAAGACCCCAAAAGGAGCCGTACGGGAACGGGGTGGAAGCGGGGCCCCGAAGGACCCCCAATTCCGGGTGATTTTTTAGTGAGCTTGTCTTGCTCGCAGCCCGAAGACCCGCGGGCAGGAGGCCAAAAAGCCCCCTGCTAACGCGTTGACCGAACGGTGGCCGGAGTTCGACCATGCCCGCAACCCACAAAAGGCGCAGGAAGCGAGCCCGCCCGCCCAAGTGTCCCCGCAAGACCCCAAAAGGAGCCGTACGGGAACGGGTGGAAGCGGGGCCCCGAAGGGCCCCCAATTCCGGGTTATTTTTTAGAGAGCTTGTCTTGCTCGCAGCCCGAAGACCCGCGGTCCCGAAAGAGTCGGGATTACGCGTTGGTAACCGGACGGTAGTCGGAGTTCGACCCACCGTCCGCCCACTGTCAGAATTAGCCGCGAGCAGCAGCTTGCTACTCACGTTGCCCGGGGTGCACCACGCGGAGGTTTCTGACACGCACCCCGCCCCAACCAGTCCTAATTTTTGTTAACTAACTTCTTGGAACTAAGGATTTGTACGCACTGTGATAAAATATTAGTAGAAAATGCACCAGTTATTTTTTTTTTTTTTTTTTGCTTAAGAATATTAGCTCTCTTTATCTTTATACATAAAACATAGATAAATAGGTCCAGCTGTTTATGAGAAGAAGAATACGTCTTCTCCTCTAAAATGGCTGAACTAATTTCAATTACCTCTTTTGATTTTTTTTAAGTTGTCTTTGCATGCAATAGGTGTCACCGTTATCATGCCCCAGTCTTTAAATTTCCCTTTACATAATTTTTATTCTAAGGATAATATGATGATGATGATTTTCAAGCTTTATTGGTTTCTAGCGAGTGCAAGAGGTAATGAGATGATCCCATAATCAAATAATGAAACTATGATCAAACACAATGCACGGGGTTACTTAGATAACTAAACTTCATTTCACGGAAGTTTGGACGAAGTATAAATTTTTCATAGAACTGACATCAGAATTAAGTGGTTCCGTACTTTATGATGAGGGTATGCAGCTCGGTGAAGCTACTAATGTATCTAACGGTCACAATGATGCATGGGGTAGACCCACTTATATGAGGTTTTGAAGAATTAAGGGATCGCTATTATTGTGGATAAACAAATTTTTATTTACTGGCAAATGACAAGAATAAGATAATATTAGTTACCATATTATGATTGATTATCACGTGGTTGCAAATATTACTTTTACTAGTATTACTGATCAAAATTATTACAACCTAAAATCAAAGAAGAAAATAATACCACAATAAAATAACATGTAATTCAAAACATTGAAGCATATTCTGTGAAGTGATTTGCATACCTATAATAAAAGTCACTGTAAATTACAACGTAATGAACCTATTTTCTTTGCACTTTATATAAAAATGAACGTTTGCTATGACGAAACTTTTCCTATACAAGTAACAAGCATAATCCTCCATTATTTCCTCCGAAACAGCCTGTCATAAAATACTGTAACACCTTAATACAGGCACACTTCAAAAACCTAGTTAGCCCGGAAAACCTTGCGCAGGTGCGAGCCCCTATTAAAAAGTGTCACTTTCTAGTGGGCTCCAGTTTCCTTAATAAACGTGCAAAATATTAGCTATCAAATAAAGAAAACGAACATTCAATTAAATTAAATAAGACTGTAGTGGGCGTTGTATCACCGTAGCTTTCAAAAAGGAAAGTACCTTATTTTAAACAAGTAGGGTTGAAAATTGAATGCGTCTTATGTTAAGGAAAGCGCCACTCGAGGTCTAATTCCAACCGTTAATTATTTTTTCACCACAGCAGCTCAAACATGCCGCTTTTGCTGCGAGACAACAGTGAACAAAACGCGATTTTGATTCGAGCGTGAGGCAAAGTAGCTTTTTAATTTTTCAATCTTCAGTGCCACGAATTGACATTATTCAGCCATAAATTTTAAACATTCGAATTTTACTGTGCTCTGTCTCTTTCACATGCATATAAAAAGTGGGTGAAAAAACAAACTCCTTCGAATTCGAAATTCGATTTTGCAATTCGAACTCAAAGAATACACCTACGGCAACGCAAAAAAAAAAAGATATTTGTAATAAAGATCATAGATTATACAGATATACCACAATATATTACTTTTTTATATGTTATTGTTTACATGTTTAATTTATTATTGGATTAAAATAAAAATAGGTAAGTCTAATTAATAGTATAAAATTAGTATTTAACCAATAAATTTTTATTTAGAATTACAACAATGATACATTTGAAAAAACGCGATTTAAAAAAGTAGCGGGAATAAAAATTTTGCTGATGCTGATAGGTACAGTAGGTATAGCGTAACGTGTAAAATTATATTAATATATTAAATAATCTTGAAACATGAGTGAAACTAGCGATGATGACTGTACTTTAACACAAGAAGAGTTAAATCAACAATTGATTATGCAGAATTCAATCTATTCCTGTTCATTTCTATGTCTCCTAAGTAATATGTGTTCTCACTGCTGTGGTGAAAAGTTATGTGTGCTACACGAGAGCAAAGATTTTTGTATCTCGTGCTGTTGAGTCCCTCACCGCGCTCAGGATTCTAACTTTGATTCACTCGCTACGCTCGTGAATCAATCATAGAATCCTTCGCTTACTCGGGACTCAAAATCAGCACTCGAAACAAAAAACAACTTTGCTCTCTTGTTGCACAAATAACTATTGTATCCGCTGTCAAAGAAAACAAAATTGAAGAATATTTCACAAATAAAAGCTTTGTCATTTATAATGAGGTTTCCGTTTAAGGCAATAGCTATAGAGATAGTCTAAACTCAAACTCAAACTCAAATATGTTTATTTCCATAAAAATGTTTAAAATTTTTGGACACGTCAGAAGGTCATACAAATAAAAAAATAAAAAAGTAACTTTAAATGCATATTAACATAGTTGAGCATTGAAAAAAAAATGCCTGTTATTTTTGTATCCGAAAGATACAAAAAAAAAGATATTAAGATACAAAGACCAATTTTTTGTATACCAACTGATTCCTAAAAATTGGCAGGTCCTTGGTAACACGCCGACAGATCAGTCGATTGGCAGGGTGAAGCGCGCTCGTCACCATGGCTGGTTTTTATATGTGTGACCGTTCACAAACAGTAATATCTCTGCGTCTTCAAGCCTCAGCGGGTAATAAAGCCGTTGATCCATCTGTTACGAAAAACAGTTGTTTCAGGAAGTCAGAACCCTCTTTGTTTTTGACACTGATCTTAACAGACGGCAGTCACTCTGAAGGAAAGCTAATAAATCTGTCTAATTTGGTTAGACTATACAGTGGCTTCCGGATTACAGGCCAAAAGTTTTGGATGCAACAAGGATAACATTAGTATGATGATTGGAATTATGATTGGAATCATCATACTAATTTTATCCTGGTTGCGTCCAAGAATTTTGTCAACTACTCCAGGAGCCGCAAGCCTGTGACTGAATGCTTTAATTCTGAAGACTTTCTATACTGTATTTTCCATAAGACAGAAAAAATAAACCAAGCATCATCATACACTAAAGGTATCACAGACATCAAATAAAAAAATTGCAAGCAATTGTATTATGTAACGCTCGGCTTATGTTAATAATTATGTCGAAGAACGTATTTTTGCTAGGCTGTTCCTGTCTTTTTCTAAAGAAAGCATGAGTAGGATATTTTATAAGCCCACGGTTTTCTGATCCTTATAAGATCTGCTTAGTTTTATTTTCGTTACAATATGTGGGTGATACACGTGGCATTATAACGCTATCGTTGAATAAGAGCAGAAACTAAAAATGGTCTATTGTCTCTTTGATTCTATAATCGTTGTACAAAAAAATTGTTCTGCCATAAAAATTAATTCTTCTAATATAAGGGAACAAAAAAGCTTACGGTACACTCAGCTAACAGCTTACTTAAATATATCAAAAAGGTCATAAAATGTCAGCCAGTTTTAGAACCAAGTTATTTATTTTAATTTTAAGTCTATACCCTCACATACTCTTAAGAAAATAGGTCTGAACTTGTAAATCTTTCATCAAAGCTAATAAATGTATATCCACAAATAACCAACTGAAGTGTCGTCATTATTTCAAATGCAAATAAAAAACAGTAACAACACAGCTGCTACGAGCATCGAAGGCATCTGATTTTATACCTAAACTAGAGGACGCCAGTAGCTACACCTGCATTTTTTTTAAATTTAAATGTTTTGGCCGATCCCGTGGGAATTTCGGGAAATCCCTTCTTAGTGCACCCCTACGGTCCCCAAGGAACATGCATGCCAAATTTCAGCTTCCTTCGCCCAATAGTTTCGGCTGTAGCGTGTCTGTCAGTCAGTCAGTAACGCAAGGATTTTATATATTAAGATAACGTCGAATAACCCCTTAAGACATTTCCTAGCAAGTAAAATCCAGCAGTTAAATTTTGTCTCCCTTTTTATCCTTCAGATAAATTTCGTTATCACATGTACCGTGAACTTGCATTCCTGCCAAGTAGCGACATGAATATCTAAAACGATAAATAATATAAAAACCCTTTCTCGTTATTAAATAACGTTAAAGTTACGACTCTCTATAATAAAGTCGAGAATACCCTAAAATAATATTTGGCAACATTTCTGACGACCTTATTCGAACCCATAATCTTCTTATTTGGCTCTTAGATACTTTTGTACCGTATGGAATCCAATACAAGAAATACATTCTTGAAATATATGGCGATATAATCTATCCATATATAATATTAATAAGTGTGGGCGAAATTTTAGTTAGCAGCAAAGATATCGATTAGAGACAAAGTCACCAAACCAAATGTTTGGTGACTTTGTCTGAAGAAAGTAGATATTATTGCTTCATAACATGAAAATGTAATATTAGACCTCTGCCTACCCCTTCGAGGATACAAGCGTCAGTCTATATATAAACATGAAAAATTAAATCTCTGATTAGATAAGCAAAAAGTTACAGCGAAGTTTCAAAGTTTATCGTGTAAAAGGATAATGGACGTTTAAGTCAATTTGCCAGTACACATATTCATTGAAAGAGGTCGTGGTGGGTTTATTGGTCAAATGGCATAAAACATATATTCTTCATCAAAACAAATTTTGAATATTGGTAGACAGTTATTGCTAGTTGAGAATATCTTTATGGTGTCTATTATAACGTTTAAATAGCTACATCAAATATATAGGCTCGCCCCCTATTACGTGGGACCTAAAGGTCACAGCTCATTATAGCCACCCGGCACCCACTCTGCACCGCCTCGCCTCGTGCGGTTAGTATTCTTTATATGGTATGTATGGGTATGCGCTCACTACATCAACTCCGTAGCGTCACCGGATCGCCTCTGTCGTAAGCCGTCCACGCGCGGACGGCGGGTGGTCCACCCGCCGCCGTCCGCGCGTGGACGCTCGGTGACAACTCGCTGCTCGCATGCTTGCCTTGCGTTGACTGCGCTGCCCGCGAATGATTCGTCGACGTCTACTCGTTGAACACGCGGCGTTCACTCGTTGACCGCCATCTCCACCGCGATCTCCATAGCTCCGAGGGCGATCTCCATAGCTCCGAGGAAATCTAAAAGCACATCCAATAATATTTCATGAGCAAATACAATTCCATTTTGCAATCTCTCAAGCAATATTTCCTTCTATTACTGATAAAAGTCTCCTTCGGCACGGAAAGGCTATTCGAAATTAAAAAGAGGTCACATTTTAGATCCATATTTCACTTGGGAAAGGAATTCAGTTTGTTCCTACATAGCTAGTTGGAACAGCTAAAAATGGGCCAATATTAGAATAGCGCGTAGCACTGGAAAGGTAAAGACAATGACAAAATACACACTGATGTAGATCGTCCCACTTTTGGAACTAGTGAGTGGATGCTGTGCCAAATTCGTCCCGACGTTTTAAAAGATTTTACTGTTGACACAGTAGATCCTTTTCCTTTTTTAACACGCTTTCGTTAGCTTCCTTGTAACTTACAATATAAACAAGTCTTGGAAGTTTATTTTGACCTACTAACTGTTAATTCGATTTGAAACAGGTCGTGATGTAATTGAAGCTACGTTTGAATAATAATTTGGAAAATAAACGCGAGTTGTGCGCAGTTTCCATAGTTTCTTGAAAATGTTTTCATAAGGTTTTTTCATAAATTCGATACGCCCTCTATCAGTTCAGCGTAATTTTGATCTTATTGACAAATGCTACTATAATATTTAGTAGAATTCGTCAATAAGATCATAATTAACTGTTCAAGTCTGAGTTCCTTCGTTTTATTTTGAAGGGTTTTGTAACTCAAATTATAGCAACCCTAAATCAAAATACCACATTCTATAAAATCGTATCTATCGATCGTAACTAATCTAGTGTTGAAATCCTGGCTCTTTCAAACAAAGTGTGTTATCTTATAAAAGCAACACGTCCACTCCATTTTCTTGATGCATCATGTCTTATAGCCATCACACACGCTTGTGAGCTACCTAAACTTTTGTGTTGGTAGTATAAATATAAAGCAAACCAAAACAACTAAGCTTAGCACAGCACTATCAGTTAGATGTATACTGTCCACATCCATCTCACGCACGATCTAAATGTAGCTCCCTGCGATGCCACGTCTGTCCATTCAAACGCAAATACCCAGCCGACCATTTTTGCACACATTGTTACATAATTATCCGTCATAGCACCGAAAGTCCAAAGATTTTGCAACAGATATTCGCGAACTATTCACAGAAACTCCGGTTTAATTTCAAACCGTGCCTTCAATAAGCGTGCTCTGCATTTCTCGGAAAATTCTGCATATTTTCCCGCATCACGCAGCACTATTGGACAGTCGTGTTTCATCTGGCCCACAAAATGGCGCTGATTCGACCGTGTGCCACAAATACGAACAATAAATGCATTAGCACAACATTTTTTTCTTTTCTTTGCCGAAAATAATGGATATTTCGATTGGCTGGACCGGTTTGTATTGGTCCCTACTTCGTATACAAGTTTTACTATTGGGTCTGTAGTTTACTCTCTATAAACATAGTTGTATAGAGTATAGATGTGATAAGTAGTGCTGTAAGGTACAAAAGCTAAATATAAAGCAATAAATGTAGTATAATCAACGATACCACGTCTATCGATCGTGCACATCAGTATCGATTTTGGAATATGTAAATGAGCTAACAAAAATCACACGTCGACAAAAAGCTCACACAGGGTATCGTACAAATTAATGATAAATTTTGAGCACGAAACAGAATAAAGAACATAAAGTATACCTACATGCGATTCACAAATAGTTGGTCCAAGATGTACACTCGAAACAACCATACATGTTTGTCCGTGTGTGCTATTCAAACTAAACATATTCGGTGAGACGATCTGCCATCCTTTTACTAGAATGCCGTTAAGTGACATTTTGTCATTTTTGACTTTCTTAGACCATATTTATCAGTAAAAAAAAATTCTATCGATCTATCTGACAACGGTTTCAATAGCTTTTATAGTTATACAGATACAAAACAATGAAATGCCGTTTAATGCACAATTTATCTATCATACCTTTACTTAAATGCCGCTATGTGACATTGCAAAGCTAAATTGCGGCTAAGGCTACATAAACACAAATTTATAAAATATTTGTCATCTTTTGCCTATCTATATTGCCGTTAAATCACTTTCCTACCCTATAATGCGACAAAAGTACTTTAACGGCTTTTTAGCAAAGTTTTTTTAAATTATTGATGTATAAAATTCATTACTATAAAGCCACTATTTAACACGTTAACAGTGCAGATATAAATTATTAAAATACCCCTCACGTGCAAATATGTTTTGCGGAAAATTGATAAGATAAGCGTAAGTAATGACATATAACATACGAAAAAGCAAAAAATAGAATGCCCCTTATCATTTTTTTTTGTATTTTACTGGAGGGCCACATGAGGTGCACTCACGTGCACGCTATAGATTTCGTGCCCCATATAATTATGTGCCACTCACGTGTACTTGTTCTCGTTCATAAAAATGTGGGTAGAATCTAACATTTATGCCGACCCATTAGACGATAACGCGCGAATAAGTAAAAGTTTTCAAAAGCAAGTAAGTTTTTACGAATACGTGACGCTCTGGTCATAGCAAGTGTTGTAGATTTCTTTTATTTTGGTTTTTATCTTGGTTCATTATGAAACGTTCGAGGCCGATATCTTCATTTCCTTTGACGGAAGAGGAGTTTGGAGGATAGCGATGGTGAAGAGAATGTTGTAGGACAATTCGAGGAGTCAAAATATACCTGTTACAATAATTAGTTCATTCGTTATTTCATCTTTAAATTTTTTTTTTCTAAAAAAAATTAGTTTCATTTCCAACCTCTATTGCCTGGCAATACTGACGAAATTTCGGTCGGTTTTTTGGACATTTTATTATATGGTTCATTGTTCATACGTGTATATTATAATAACTGGCGCAGTTGGTACGTGCAAACTCAAAAAAAGCATTCCATTGATATAGACTCGTGCACCATTTGTGGTGCACGCACGTGTGATGATGTCTTCATAGTGGCCCACATGTGATACATGCACTGTAAACGTGTTAAGAATCCTATGCTTAAATGCCGCTAAAAGCCTTTTGCCACATTTAAGCGTTGTATATCATCATATTAATTTTACAAGATAGAAATGAAATTCTTATATAACGGCAATTATTAAATAATCTGGCAAATATTTTAAGTTTTTTGCAAGACTTAATTGCCGCTATCCAACAAAACTATTCTAAAATGCCGCTAAATATTCTCGCGCGCGTATAAGTTCAGCTGAATCAGCGCACGTGGCGGTGGGGCGCGGTGATTTTAATTGCCTTGCCAGGCCCCGAGCCTGTGGGTATGCCTCGCGTTCCGGCCGCTTGTATGAAGTAAATTAAAACCCTGTATATTTAACATTATATACGTACGCGGTACGTTTGTGTTCCGAGTTTGATGCAGTCTTAATGCCATATAAATATGTATGTATGACATCCAGCGGTTTTAAAACATTTTGTAAGACACAAATTTCAAATAATTCGCACTATTTGCCCGATTTAACAAAATACAAAAGTTTGAATGACACACTTTTCGCAAAAAGGTGCGACGAATCAGAAACCAACTCAAACCTGTATAATTTGTCAATCGATCTGACTTGCAAAGAAGTTATGCCATTTGGAGAATCACCAGCATCTATAAATGGTGAATGTAACAACAAATTTTCGATCCTGCTGTACAGAGCGGGGTATTGTAACCTAATGCTCTACGTATTGCGTTATAATATCTCGCAGGCGCTTAACGCCAGCTTAGCCGCAGAGCGCTTCGCTAGGACCTTTCGCTACCTTATATGGTCATAGACAGAGCCACAGGCAGTCTGTGAGTCATTGGTCTATGACTATATAAGATGGGTGCGCGATCTGAATCGCTCACTTTCCCTACACACCGGTTTGCTGACGGTTGTAGTGACAACCAAGTACTATTCCACTTCTACTGTCACGCTGGGGTTCTCCCTACGGGCTCTCTGCACCTGTCTTTTCTCCACGGGCTGTCTTCTCCCTACGGGCTCTTTGCACCTGTCTTCTCTCCACGGGCTGTCTTCTCCCTACGGGCTACAACAAACAACCCCGACATCCTACCTGAGATCCTCCGTCTCAAGATGTAGAGAGAAAATCTGGCATTCTCGATAAATTATCCAGCATAATTTTATTTTTATTTTTTTATTTTATTCAAAAGGAACAACAAACAGCTACAATATAGAAAACAGAAACTAATATTACATAATATTCATCACAATATTGCAGCCCACAACGCTGTTCACAGATTATCAGTAGGATACATAGAGAAAATCACTAGAGTGGCAGATTATATACATAATAGAAAATACTTAACTTCGTGTTTAGGTAAGCGTTTGAATATAAAATAAATGAAAAGTGAGAAAAAGTTGAAGAAAATAGGAAGAAAGAAAGCGAGAAATTCATGTGAGCTCCTTAAGTATAAGTCTTTTGAACCTATAGATAGGACACGTAAAAATGTCTATATGTTCAAAAGACCTATTATAGGACTCGACCATTCTGCGCACAGGCGAACGCAACCCAGAGTTAGACTTGCAAGAGCCCGCTGAAAATAATCTGCCAGCGCGTACCTTTCGCCTATGGACGGTCCTAGGAACCACATAGCATAGCATGTTACACAAATCAATACAGTCAAATTTATTCCTAACTATGTTATATAAATTTACGGCTTCTAAGTACTGGCGTCTATTTTCCAGTGTTGGAAGCTTGTACTTGGTAAGCAGATTTTGGTACGACAAGTGATAGCCATAACATCTATAGTGCATGGCACGCAAGAATTTATACTGAACATGCTCAATCATTTCAATATACTTTTTGTAAAATGGACTCCAGACGGACACGGCATACTCTAACTGAGAGCGCACTAGGGCCTTATACAAGCAGAGATAGAAAGAAGTATTTTTAAAGTCGATTGTAGAACGCATTATAAATCCAATTAGTTGGTATGCTTTACTAACAATTTTACCTATATGTAAGTCTAAGCAAAGTTTAGAATCAAGGACTACACCGAGATTACGAATAGAGTCCAATTTAATCAAAGGGGCATCGCACAGTGTGTATGTGTGTTTTATAACAGTTTTATTTTTAGTAAAGGACAATGGCAGGAATGTATGGGCGTTTGGTACCGGCTATGGGTATATCTGAGACTGCATGGTAGGCATTCTTTTTGTATTTATTTGACAGGTAATATCATATATAATTACTGTTTAAATTATGAGATTTTTAGAACTTTGCGTTCAAAAGTTATTTCAGTTTGAACTTTACTAAAGGCTGTAAGTAGATAGGTCCTGTGACTAACTACCTATGAGTGCCTATGATATTAATGACAGCTGACTGTCACAAATGACTTGTTGATTTTTGTCTTGTTTATTTATTTACGTTATGCAAGATAATTATTTACGGTATCTGGTCATGGTCTATAGGCACGTGCCCCGTGGGCCCTTATAAATCAATCGTAATTAGACAAAGTATCCTAATTCGACAATCTAAATAAATCTTTCTTATGTACGTTTTATAGCTATTCCTTTGAGAATGCGTAAAGATTTGTTCCAGACAGAACTCTTGGCAGTTTTCTCAAAAATCAAAGTATCTCTGTGATGTCCTAAGCCCTACATCATTCATCATCAGCCTTTAAGGCTGCGGTTCCACTCAGTAGAACCGTAGCCTAACAGTCCACTGCTGGACTAGACTTCTCCTTTGAAAGGAGGAATTGACCTAATATACCATTCTGGCCAAACGGTTTGGTATAAGTAGGGTTTGTATCAGGCTTTCCTTCTCTGTAAGAGTGCTGTTCTCTGCATAATATGCTCCCTCTGTCGGCTCTTACTACACCCATGGGATGATATGGGGTGGCGACATTCCTTATTCTTAATCCGTCACCACACAGACCAACCTAAGTCCTACACCAATAAATATGTTTAGGATATTATGAAAATAAAACAAATATATTTAATTTATGTATTTATTTTGTCAAATACATGGTTAGATTTTAGGTTCTTACGATGACATCATCTAAGAAGGGAGCAGGTCGCGTCATACCTTCATGGCGAGCATATCCTAAATACCAAATGATACTCATTACATGTGAGCAGCATCCTATTGTTCTCAAACCAACAATGCAATTGCAGCAATAGCTTAGTATTGCGTCCCGGCCATTCATATTGCTTTCTGTCACAATGTATACAAAATATGTTTTCCCTGATGAATGGCGGGACTTTATTTTAGCTCGAAGCAACATAGGATTAATTCCCTCTAATCCATTTATATGGTCTCGTGTAACTTCTAGAGTATAAATTCCATGGAAGCGGAAGTGCTCACCGACATATGAACGTGCTTGTCGAATTTGGTATATACCACATGCAAAAAGCGTAAGGTCTTCCATAGATAGCCGTGGAAATGACATAGTTGCCCCATCAATAGGTACAATAATGAACCGCGCCTGTTTAAATTGTTGATGGTAACTACTTCTGCAATACTGTTGTTCAAAAACAACCGATCAAAGATAATTGCAACAAACTGCTCTGCATTAGCATTATCTGCAAAGGGCTGAGAAAATGCATTAAGCAGAGCAGCTGCTATTTTAAAGTCCTTTATTAAATGAGGACAGGCGCGGTTAAAATATTCATGCCGGAATATTTTAAAATCCCTTTTAAAACGGCCATTCACAGCTTCTACTACCCATCTGCAAATTGTAACACAACGTGATCTATTGGCATCGAGAGTAGTGAGCTGTGCTTGACCGTCTTCTTTAGTTTCCGGCATATGCCCTAAGTACCCCTTGTCATGTAGGCTATCCATGCAATCCCGAAAACCACGATCTAAAATAAAAACATCATTTTCTTTGTAAAAGTTATTGAATTCTGGGTTATTTAATAGATCTCGCATTATAGCAGCGTCATTTGTGGTTGCACTATATGGTCCGCATACATCTATAATATATCCATCACAAGCACACATGATAAATGGCTTCACCAAATTCCTATATTTGTGTAGGGAATATGTATCTTTTTGAAATAAATAATTACTACTTTTTTGTGTATATATGTATGTTGCATCGGCTATGGTAATTGCTGGTTTTTGTTCAACGGGTGATTCAGGCTCACCAAATATATTCTATCTATCTATATCGTCACGCCTGTCTCCCATTGGGGTAGGCAGAGACTATAGAACGCCACATGCTTCGGTTCAAACATACTTCTTTCGCTTCCTCGACATTCATTAACCTCATCATGCATGCGCGTCGGTTATGGGTACTTTTAATTTGGCCCTTTTTCAGTACGTCACCTATTTGGTCGGCGTACGTCCGCCTAGGGCGTCCCCTACCGACATTTCCATTCATTCTCGCACGATACACTCCTTTCGTATTCCTTCTTTCATCCATCCGTTCCAAATGTCCAAACCAACGCAACATTCCTTTTTCAACCTTTGTCACTACATCTTCTTTTAGACCACACTTCTCTCGTATCACACTGTTTTTCACTTTATCAATCAGCCTTACTCCGCACATACTCCTTAAAGCTCTCATCTCCACAGCATTGATTCTACTTTCATGCTTCTTCTGCCATACCCATGATTCACTACCATACATCAGTGTTGGCGCCAAAACTCCCTGCAGTATAGCAAGGCGAGCTTGCTTTGGGATAATATCATTGCTGATGATGGACTGTAAGGCGCCATTCACACAATTTCCTGCTTTCACTCTCCTTTCAATATCTCCCTCACATTTTCCATCTCTCGTAAACAAAGACCCTAAATACACAAACTCGTTCACTTGCTCCACTTTTTCATCTCCTATCATTACTTCACATTCAGTTACACTATCATCCCTCTCTATGACCATGACTTTGGTTTTGTTAACGTTCACTTTCATACCTTTCTTCTTATACGCTTCATTCATCGTGGTGACCATCTGCTGCAAATCCAACGCTGACGATGCAAATAGAACCTGATCGTCAGCGTATAGCAGGGTCTTAAACACTGACCCACCCATTCTTAATCCGTTTCTCGCCACCACTAGCTCCCTTCTTAAATGATTAAAACCTAAAAATTGAGGTACATAATCATTAATTAATATGTCCCTGGCCATAGACATTAACGTTTCCAGAGTCCTTCTGGGAACCTGAAATAGGCAAGATAACCTATCACCGGAATCACTGGTTCTTAATTTGCACAGTAGTGCAGTTAAAGCAAAACTACCCCGATGCATATCCCTGAGCCTAGGTGTTGCTTGCAGTATTTCTTGATGCTGTTGTTTGGTAATACCAATGAAATACTCCACTTGGTTGTCTGGGTAGTTTTCTATATTTTCATAATTAATGTTATTCAGGCCTTCCATTAAAATAAATATGATTTCTTCAATCTGTGTTGCACTGAAATTATTCAGGCTATACTCCGCAGAGTACAAATCTGCAATCAATTGTGGCGCCCGCAAATGGTGTTCACAAATGCGTGCACCTCTCGGTATATAATATTGGAATTGCACCAATGTGTGACGTCGCATTTCTTCAGGTACTCTGTGACGTTCAGAGCCCATACACTCCTGAAAAATGCAGTGTCTTGCTGTCTCAGCTGCTCTTCTTACATTTGGAAGAGAGATGTATCGAGACCTCTGAAATCTTTCGTCGGCTTGTTGGAAGCTCACTTGCACCTCTCGCCAGCATGCACCACAAACTTGATTCATGGATGATAGCTGTAAAGATTTATTCATTGAGATTTGGCAATAATAAAAAATTAAAGCTTGCAAAAAGGATCTATTTGGATAAAAAGCTATAATATTGTACCTGCTGATGCTCCAGTAACCGAGCAATATGTTCTGGACTGTTCTCTCCACCAGACGGAACTGTAGATGTCACATTCTGCCCACAAACACCACACATTATGTGAAGGTCATCACCATAATCTGGTGGTAGTGGTTGGACATCTGCCGGTGGGGGTTGATCATCTGCCGGTGTTGGTTGGACATCTTCCGGTACTGGTTGGATCTCAGGTGGTGGTGATACATGTCTTAAAGCAGTCCTTTGAGCTCTGCGCCAACATGGTATACATGTGTCAGCTTCTGAAGACAGCTAAAAAAAGTAAATCTTTAAAAATATATACTTAAAATAAAACTGAGGAATTGTTTGTTTGAATGTACTAATGTTGGGATGTACAGTGCAATTGAAAATAGCTTGTTATATCAGAAAGGTTAATTTTAGTGGAAGGTTACAGGCTAAAGGACATTGCATTATGACCTACAAGGCAGTGCAAAAATTGCTTCATGCATGAGTGGCATGACATAACTATTTAATTACAAAATAATAATGAAAGACTAGAACTTATTTAATCACTTACACCTTTAGGATAATAAAATATGTTACACAATTTATAGAAATAATATATGATTACAGAAAATGATACAACATAATATACTGTAACCTAAGAGATTTAATTGGTTGTAGGAACTAATAAAACAGTTAATCATAAATAACATTATTACCTGCCGTGGTTGGATCCAACCAGAAATAACATTTAGCAGCCTTTGGTCCTCTTCAGGTGAAATCCTATGTCTGTTTATTCTGGACAAGGAACGCCCACATACTGTACAGACACATTGATGTCCTACTCGCCGTCTTGGATTAGCTTCAGACACAGAGTGAGTAGCTAATTGCCAACAGGCATGGCAAATGCAGTCTGAAGGTGTTATCTGGAAACAATTAGGTGATGCTGTACATGCTGATGTGTGGACAAAACAAACACTTATTTTGTAAGCTACAAGGGAAGCCAATACGCTACAGACTCTGTAGCAAATAGGTACTTGTAACAGTGGCATCACTTCAACTGTAGGAATTCTATTACTTTACATACATGATAACTATCCATCATCATCATCAGCCTTTAATAGTCCACTGCTGAACTAGGCCTCTCCTTTGAAAGAAGGAATTGGCCTACTATACCACGCTGGCCAAGCGGGTTGGTATAGGGTTTGTATCAAGTTTTCCTTCTCTTACAGTGCTGTTCTCTGCATAATATGCTACCTCTGTCGGCTCTTACGACACCCATGGGATGATATGGGGTGGTGACAATTCGTATTCTTAATCCGTCACCACACGGACACGTCGATAACTATTCATGTAAGTATAAAACTGGGAAGATGTGATGATTACAAAATAATAAACTAATTAGTACTACTTACATCTCTAGGATATGTCCACAGTCGAATCGTGTTGACCAGGGCTTCACCCTCGTCTGCGAGGTTGTGCCGCCTGAGGCGAGACAGGCGTACGTTGCAATTTATGCACTGCAGACTAGACATGTTGTCACAGTGTCAAGAAAATGCAGCACAAAATGAACTTACAAGCGTCCTTTCGCGAAATAATACACTAACACTATCAATGCCGTGATCGGAGGAACCGGAGCTCAACTCAACGTATCGACGGATAGATAAAAGTTAGCAGAAACGCTTAGATGTAGCATACACCACAATCCAAAGCAATAGCAAAGACGCCATTGATGATCGCCGGTTTGTTTACGATTTTCTCGTTCCGTCAATAAAATGTTGCCATATCAATTTTTCTATCGATTTATATATACGATTTTGTCAGAATGTTTAATTAATTCAATCCCGATTGGTGTAATACTTATTATTTATTTAAGTATATTTGGTCTTAGCTTTTGAATACGAGAATGACCCAAATGAATAACAATGATTAAACTAAATCGATTTTTTTACAATTTCTGATTTATTACATGGCAAGTTTTTGTTACAAATACTGCGTTTTGTTATTAACATTTGCACGTTTAGTTACTGCAATTGTAACAATTATTCAAACTAGATTTTCATACTTTTGCAAAGTTCTAAAAATATTCTAATAACATGAAAATAGTTAGGTTGATTCACTTATTAAATGGTGCAAATCTCGACATCATCCATCATATATCACTATGGGTACCAAATCTGCCGTTCTCCTTTACGAAATTACATTTTGGGAGACTTAATTGCAGCTTATTTTTCTGGCAATAGGAGGATAGTCGGTCCAAGTCTTGTTGAATCAGAAGGCAGTCATTTAGATTTCGTATGGCTCTATAGACCTTGAGGTCGTCGGCGTATAAAAGGAACTTGGTATTGTGGAAGCACTGACTGATGTCATTTACATAGAGGATGAAAAAGGGAACAAAGTATAGACCCTTGAGGAACACCAGAAGTCACCTGTGCTATGTTAGATTGGTGACCATTGACTACAACCCTCTGACTCCGATTCGTGATATAAGATGCAAACCATCTTAAAAGATTACCGCGGATACCGTTGAAAGAAATTTTTTTCAGAAGTATTTCATGGTTCACCTTATCGAAAGCCTTACAGAAGTTTGTATACACAGCATCCACTTGAACACGGCTATCAACGTTATCAAACAAAAAACTTGAAAACAGCAAAAGATTAGTATTTATTGATCGCCGTTTCACAAACCCGTGCTGTTGTTGAATTATGACATTGTGAAATATCGGATAAATTTCATTGTGCACTAATCTTTCGAATAGTTTCGATAAGGTAGACAGGATGGAAATGGGACGGTAGTGTTCTACGTTGCGTCTGGAACCGCTTTTATGAACAGGTACAATATACGCCTGCTTCCACAGCTTTGGAACAACTCCCTCAGAAATACATTTATTATAAATAATAAATAGTGGCTTGCAGATAGAGGTTGCGGTATTTCTTAGAAAATAAGATGAAATTTCGTCAGGCCCGGGGCCTTTTGCTGGATCCAGTGATTTAAGCTCCTTCAATATTTTGTCTTCACTAAAAGATAGCTCGCAAATAGTGACATCATGAGGTGCATTATAGTCAAACGGAGGCTGCCATACAGATAGTGAAGGTGATGTAGGTTCGTAAACAGAGTTGAAAAAGTCAGAGAACATATTGCAAGCCATTTGTGGGTCATTTGTATCAGCATTTTTGTACTGTAGCTTAGCAGGTATTCCAGGTTTGTCTTTACGATTCGATATATAAGTACAGAAGTGTTTAATGTTTTTACTCAAATTATCTTTCACAGACTTGATATATGAGTTGAAACACTTTATGCATGAATCTTTAAACTGAGTTCTGAGGTTGGCAAATGATTCATAGTCAGTAATGTTTTTATACTTTTTCCACTTGATCCACGCCTTTTGCTTCTTCTTGGAAATTTTTATCATAGAATGAGAGAACCAATTGGGGTAGTTCGCCGATTTAGGACGGGCCAAAGGAGTATCTTTAATAATAATTAAATCCAATTCGTAGTAGAATTTAGCCAGAGCTTCTTCAGGATTCATAGGGCAAAGCAGTTCAGACCAGTTCAGTTGCTGTATGTTACTATTAATGTTCTCATAGTCAGCTTTTTGAAAGTTATATTTATGAAGAGGAGTTTTAGTCATTGGGGTGATTTTGACGTTTAAACAAGTGTCACATATCAGGGCAGGATGATTGGAGTCAATAATATAGGTAGTAAAGTAGTAAATATGTGGGAAACTTTACAGGGGTTGTTGGACATAACTAAATCCAGTATTTTACCTTTATCATTAACTACGTTATTAAATTGAGAAGCTCCAAGGAGTGAAATAAGGTTATTTAGGTTGACACAGGCTAAGGGGACCCCAGGATGTAATATAACAATATCTGTTGAAGGATCAGCTGGCCAATTGGCTTCGGGCAGGTTGTAGTCACCTATGATATAGAAACTATCGACACTAGGATGGCCTCAAACTTCTTGCAGCAATTCATAGTGTTTGTCGTACACTAAAGACGGTGTCTTTGGTGGAATATACGCAGCACTAACAATGTATCGTTTACCGCAAATGGTGCTAGGCAACTCAACCATAACATGTTCAATATGAGCGTGTAGGAGATCACTACGCTGAGTTAATGAGATGCCTAATTCAGAAGGTTTTAAAGTGTTTAAAATTGCAACTAGTACACCTCCACCGTCTTGTTAATTCGTGGCAACACGGTCGCAATCGCATCGGTAAATACTATAACGCTTGTCTGTGAATTCACTGTCATAAATTTTAGGTGTAAGCCAGGTTTCGGTTAGTATTATAATGTCGTATGTGTTCGTAAGTATGTTTGTGTATAAGTGGTTTAGTTTTGTGCGAATACCCCTGCAATTTGGTAATAACTGGTAATATGTTTATTAAACATTGATAATGTTGAAATATAAATGCGTATTTATGATGTGAGCATGTCCAGACAACAAATGAGTAGCAAAATCGATAAGTACCCAAATTAATTTTAATTTTAATTGAAATAATAGGATATAAGATAACTAGACGGGAAAGATTACAACACCTTAACAAATATATAGCAACAACTTCATTAGCAGTAGTCTTTTTATATTTTATACTATTTATAGAACTCACTAGATAAAACATCAAATTTAGCTTATGTAAAAGCTTAAAGACAGAGAAAAAGATGGTACACACATTGCAAATAATAACCCAATGAATCTGATCCAAAACAAAGAGAAAATTAATCTGACAGCAAAAAGCAATCCAATAGTTGGCATAGATCAGTGGTAAGATATAAATGAGCCAGTTACTAAGAGTTGGTGTGATTGCTGACACCATTATCATTACTTTTAAGATCACTCTTAATTTTTGCAATATCAGCCTTTGATCGTATGGCAAACGCAGCGTCGCCGTCTTTTTTACGGACGAGGATTGTACAATTTTTAACCCAAACATATTTAAGCTGGTGCAGTCTTGCAGCCTCCTTACATTTACGAAATAAAATTTTATTTTTTAAAGCTAAATGTTCATTTATATAAATATCGGATGAGGACCCGGGAAAACAAACTTGATCAGTTTTTAATGATTTGTTTAACCGAAACGCACTCAGCACATTATCGCGCAATATACGCGTAGAGAACTTAACTACTATGTTTTTTGGCCTGTTTGTTTGTTGATGGGCGTGTGGCACTCTGTGGATGGATACGACGTCTTTTTGAGGGATGGGAAAGCGAATGGCTTCACCAATTGACCCCAGCAGTTGCAACAGGTTTTCACCACGCCTGTCAGGTACGTTGCATATCTCAAGATTGGACTGCCTTGCTTGCTGTTCAAGCACCTCAATTTTCGATTCTAGGTAGCTAGTCGAGGAAGCTGACTGCTCAGCCTGCTGGCGTGCGACACCTTCCACACGTGTCTTTGGGTCAATATGTTCATTCGCATGAAACTGGAGCGAGTGTTTGACTGAAACCATCTCTTCACTCAAGTCCTTCACCTCCTGTTTGAGGTTAGCTTGGACAGCGCAAATAGTTCCCAACTCTCGTTTCATATCCGACAAACTACTTTTAACACTTTTGTGAAAACTGAGTATACTCGATTCTAGCTCGCCTCGCCATTGTTGCAAAGTGTTTTTAATGTCTTCCTTGAATAAAACCATAGTACGATCGATGCCCGATCGCCATTCTGCTAATGTTTTGTTCAGTTCTTGGGAGAAAGACTGGAATTGATCGTCCAAAAACACTGATGGTGATTTAACGTCGCCTTTTGTAGCACAAGATGAGTACATCAGCGGGGTGCGTGGGGAATGTGGTCGCTGATCCATGTTATTGCACGACATGTTCATGCTATTCTCATCATTGGCTGGGAGCTGCATTGATCGAACCGGTGTGTCCAAGTTGGAGCGAGTGCGACGCGTTATGTTACAGCATGGGGGCATTTCCAGGCAGCTTTGAATTCATGCGTCAGGGCAGAGAAATGTTGCGGCGTTATGTAAGGCACTCATGATGATACCTCCCCTTACACAAGGTACACTTAAGATAACCAGCATCAGATGCCAGAGCCTGGTTGCATCCGTTACAATTCATAGCGCAAGCAAGATGTTGTTGTTTTTGTTGATAGTTGTCAGGAAGGTAAAAGTGGCGCCACCCAACGTACGGGCAAGTGAACCTATTGAACGGTACAACTAGCGCCACCTATCTTATGCCAATGTTAGAAAAACGATGTAAACACAAGATATTTTGTCCCTACAAAAACACTGAATTTAGATATTAGTTCGTGATGACTATAATTACTACCAAGAATATACTAACACACATACATAATACCACCACACAAATTGGTATTCTGGAACAATTTGCCAACCACCGATGTTGAGGCAAGCACAAGTGGTGCTAAGAATAATAAAAAAGTCAATTAAAAGTACTGATTAATTTTAAGTAAGAAAGACTGCGTTTGTTTATTATTTTATACGTTTACTTAGTAAAGTTCCTTAAAAATCATGTTGTGATAGAGGTAAATTTAAGAAAAGTACCAATTTTATGGATCTTTTTTAAATACAATTACATATTGTTATATAATAAGTGTAAAATTATTTCTAAAATAATGATTGATTGAAATTAAACTACAGTTTACGGATTTTATCGCGTTATATTGGTTTCACTGGTTATTTGTTATTACATTTAAACCGAAAGATCTAGAAACTACATTTTTATTACTAGCCGACGTTTCGAATTCTTTACAGGATTCGTGTTCACGGCAGACTGAGGTGATATTTGTCTTTGTCTTGAATTTATAAGTTATCTCAAAGTACCTGAACATTTTTCAACTATTGGTGTTACTATCTACGCAGAATGTGCTCACTGTGTCTTGATGTCTTCTGGTGACTTTGTCCTTCTTGGGTTTCATTAGCCTGATAACAGGGTCCCAAGCTGGAGGAACATTCCAACCATCTTCTCTATTGAAATTAGGATGTTTTTTAATTTCAATAGCTTCACGTATCATTCTTGGAATAAAGCGGTGTTCTTTTGCGAGTATCTGTGGTTTATCAAATCGCAGGTAATGGTTGGTTCCTTGTTCTACATGTTCACACACAGCAGACTTCGTTGAGCGTTTGTGTTTAATGTCAGCTATATGTTCCTTTAGTCGAATGCCTATGCTTCTCTTGGTTTGTCCAATGTATGAGAGCCCACACTCACAGTCTATCTTGTAAACCCCGGCCTCTTGTAAGGGTAACTGACTCTTGACAGATGGTAATAATTGGCTTATCTTCGTTGGCGGCTTGTAGAATGTTTTGATTGAAGCTCGCTTCAAGATGTAGCCAATCTTGTCGGTCACGCCCTTGATGTATGGGAGGACAGCAGGTTGTCTCTCTACTGTGGCTGGCTTGTTCTTCGGGGATCTGTGACGTTGGCGCGGCGGTCGGAGCTTGTTGTCTTGCAGAACTTGCTTGACATGTTGAAGCTCGGCGTCCAGGTGTTTCTTGTCACAGATCCCCCGGGCTCTCTGAAACAAAGACATTCCCACGGTAGCTAACTGTTTAGGATGGTGGTGAGATTCACCGTTTAAGTACCTATTTGTATGTGTCTTTTTCCTATACACAGTGTGGCTCAAAGAGTTGTTTTTGTTCCTGATAACAAGTACATCTAGGAAAGCTAAAGAATTGTTTGCCTCTAATTCCATTGTAAATTTGATGTGGTTATGAATAGAATTAAGATAACACACACATCATAACCACATCAAATATACAATGGAATTAGAGGCAAACAATTCTTTAGCTTTCCTAGATGTACTTGTTATCAGGAACAAAAACAACTCTTTGAGCCACACTGTGTATAGGAAAAAGACACATACAAATAGGTACTTAAACGGTGAATCTCACCACCATCCTAAACAGTTAGCTACCGTGGGAATGTCTTTGTTTCAGAGAGCCCGGGGGATCTGTGACAAGAAACACCTGGACGCCGAGCTTCAACATGTCAAGCAAGTTCTGCAAGACAACAAGCTCCGACCGCCACGCCAACATCACAGATCCCCGAAGAACAAGCCAGCCACAGTAGAGAGACAACCTGCTGTCCTCCCATACATCAAGGGCGTGACCGACAAGATTGGCTACATCTTGAAGCGAGCTTCAATCAAAACATTCTACAAGCCGCCAACGAAGATAAGCCAATTATTACCATCTGTCAAGAGTCAGTTACCCTTACAAGAGGCCGGGGTTTACAAGATAGACTGTGAGTGTGGGCTCTCATACATTGGACAAACCAAGAGAAGCATAGGCATTCGACTAAAGGAACATATAGCTGACATTAAACACAAACGCTCAACGAAGTCTGCTGTGTGTGAACATGTAGAACAAGGAACCAACCATTACCTGCGATTTGATAAACCACAGATACTCGCAAAAGAACACCGCTTTATTCCAAGAATGATACGTGAAGCTATTGAAATTAAAAAACATCCTAATTTCAATAGGGAAGATGGTTGGAATGTTCCTCCAGCTTGGGACCCTGTTATCAGGCTAATGAAACCCAAGAAGGACAAAGTCACCAGAAGACATCAAGACACAGTGAGCACATTCTGCGTAGATAGTAACACCAATAGTTGAAAAATGTTCAGGTACTTTGAGATAACTTATAAATTCAAGACAAAGACAAATATCACCTCAGTCTGCCGTGAACACGAATCCTGTAAAGAATTCGAAACGTCGGCTAGTAATAAAAATGTAGTTTCTAGATCTTTCGGTTTAAATGTAATAACAAATAACCAGTGAAACCAATATAACGCGATAAAATCCGTAAACTGTAGTTTAATTTCAATGTGTAACATTCGCGTAAACCCAAGAAAATATTATAATGATTGATCTCATTTTGATTAAAGGAATAAACGAAGAATTTAATTGAATTGTTAGTTTTTATTTGATTCGCTTCAATTTTATAACACATTTTGCATTGCTAAAATGCCGTTAACGTGAAAGGTTTTGTACTTAGAGGCATTATAGCAATGTAATCAATAAAAATATGTCTTTAACAAAAATATCATTGAGCTATTATTGGAATTTACTTGTCTTGATTGCTGTTAAGTCACTTAGCGGCATTATAGCATAATTCGAGTCTCCTTGTTTAAGCAACAATGCTTACCTATATTGACTCTAGCGCTTTTAACGGCTTTTATGGTAAATATTATGCCGACATTTTTAAGAGTAGTAATGTAACTGCAATATTAGGATAAAACCATAAGCAAAAATACTGTTAAGGTATGCATAACGGCATTATAGTCCTGTTTTTAGGGCTAGATATTTTAAATATTAATTAGCGAAAATATGAAATGTTTATTTTCTTTGATTTACGGAAACGTTTTCGACTGGCACTTGCACGGACTGAAAGAGCTTTTAATTACATATTTTTTGGCATATTAAAGTTTCGAATGGACTTCAAGTTAGGAAGTAGCATCCATTATTTCACCGTTTTTCGCGCGTATCTCAAAATGTGGTTTTGGTACTTAACGGCATTATAGTTAAAGGACGGCAGTGATGTTATCCACACATTCAACATACTTACTTCATTTCTCCGTATCGATAATACTACAATCGCTAGCGCCAAGCCCCAACCAATGGTAAAGGTAATGAGCCAATCGTTTGCGTTTAAGCAAGCTATTGTTATAGGTGTAACGTCCCAAAGTGAAGGAATTTCGACGGCTAAGCACTTGGATGTAATGGTTTTGTCAGCAGCAGAAATTAGATAAGAATTCTGAATGTAATTCGATTATTTGCTAAATGAACCCCGTAATGGGTAGACAGACAGTTTGATAATGGATGCTGAAGTGTACTTTGTAGCAGACTTGAAGATGTGTAGCTTGAACAAAGTTTAATCACTTAATGGTCTCGTAGACTACAGTTTTGACTAGCTTTGTTGGCTACGAATAAGAGCTTGTCTATCTTTGGTAGAACCACGTAGAACTATACTTAAGTAGCGTTCTTTAATAGAAGATTATTGAGTGTTTGATGTATTATATTCTTAATGCATTTAGAAATATCATAGCGCTCATAGCGGGTCTTGGCTTGCCCTTCGTAACAGATCGACAAGGTTAAGCAACGCTTGCACAGGTCACCACTTGGATGGGTACCGTGTGTGGCATTTACATCTGAGCGCTACCGTGCTTTGGAGGGCACGTAAAGCTGTCGGTTCTTGTCTCAGGACAAGGATCGTTAGGCCATGACGGAGTTCTTTGGGCGGTCTGAAAACTCCGACACTAGAGTTGGCCACACACTCACACGAACAAGAATTAGTCTACACTTTTATATTTTTTATACATTTGCCGTAATAATTTACGGAGAATTTAACTAAAGTCAAATCATACATATTATTTACTAAGGACACAAAGTGATGTATGTATATGAATTTTAAATTTCATAATTAAACATTCTATAGAAAGACACATACAGATACAAGACCAAAACTCAAAACTATGAGTTGAGTATCACGAATTTTGGGAAATTCCGACTAATTGCACTCCTAGAATCTACATGAAACAAACTTAGTGGATTGAATCAGGCGTTACTTGGCGGAACTCCATTGTAACCTAATGGAAGGAAAGAGGAACCCACCACGCACCCTTGGATTGACCACCCCAACTATTGCAATAGAAAAAGGTTGACAATGCTGAACTCTTCCAAAAGGATAAGGGATATAGGAATGGTATGGGTTCCAGGAAGATACCTGACTTGTAGTATCCCGCTGTATGCGCCGACTATTCTTCGACACGTGTTTCGCCTCTGCACGTGGCATCCTCAGGAGCGATGGGCAACGACTGAGTCGAGAGACTCTTATCCCTTATCCTTTTAGAGGAGTCCGGTATTGTCAACCTTTTTCTATTGCAATAGTTGGGTTGGTCAATCCGAGGGTGCGTGGTGGGTTCCTTTTTCCTTCCATTAGGTTGAAACAAACTTGCCAAATTTTAGCTTCTTGCGCGTGAGAGATATGTAGTAATATCTAGGCTTTGGGCTAAAATTACTGATATTTGTATTTATACATAATATGTAAGAGGATAGTGGCAACTAAATGACACTGACATGACGTTTGACAGTTAAACTGTCAAACGTGTAAATAAGGTGTACCTATATAAGTCGACAGGCTCGGCTAGCTCGTCCCATTCTCCTTCGACGACTGCTCAGGTACGATAAGGTTCTGACTATTTAACTGCCACTGTGTTTCAATATTGTGTTGCTTGTTCTTTTGTTTAATCATCTAGGAAATAATGTAAGATGGTGTAATCATTATCTTATTGATATTGATTGTGGGTAGTTTGATCGTTTGTGAGATACTAAAGATTGTAATATAGGATAGAATAATGTGTGGATCAAGTTGTATCAATGAGATTCATTACATACCTGTGGTATACATTTAGTAAATTGTATTGATACTAAATAATGCTTATTATGTTCTGTTGTAAGACAGACCTTTATAGTAATATAAAAGTACCCACAACATTGATATTTGATATAGATTGGCTGTACCACTGTTTGTTCATTATTGAAAAGAATGACCAAGAGTTTTATTGCCCGTTCTTTATCTTGGTTCTATGTCTTTGCTTTGCGAACTGGGCTCTAAATGTAAATGTAGAATCACGACGTAATCTAAAGATATATCCTTGTGCCAAACGGAATAAATGAAAGTATGATTTGATAGTTGTCTCTTTTATTTATCTAAACTGTCTCTACACTATAGGGAGCTTCCCTGATTCTGACACGCGCAATAGTTTCGGCTGTGCGTTGTCTGTCAGTCAGTAAGTAACGAAATAATTTTATAGAAACAGATAATAATAGGTAAGTTTTAAAATTATGTTTGCTGTAAATGCTAGATTGACATGGTACAAATATAGTATTCTTAATAAAACCAATTAATCAACTAGCAAACTGCTCGAAATAAATTACTTCCATAACTTCAAATGTCCACAAGGTTTTCTAGCTCAATGGATATGCGAGAGAAAGATTTCTCGTCTTACATATATCTTGTCGACTTTCTGAGACTATGAGCTATGTGACACACGTGTCTTAACTTAGTGATTTCTCCAAATGCATCCTTTGATTGGACTGCGACAAACCGACTCTGATTTGTAATATCGTAAGTCTTGAAAGGGTTTTTATAATAAACTTCGCCTGCAGCTTTCCACGCACATTAAATTTTCTTTTAATTCAACTATTTCTGTCCAAGAATTTCGGAAAATCTCTTCTTAGCTATTTATGGTATGCGATGGGATGAATCTTGTAAGCCCTTATTTAAGACTAAAAAAATACTTACTGTGCCTAGCATCTATATTTACGAGATGGCCAAATTTGTCAAATATAATATGACAATGTTTGAAGTTAATTCAAATTTAAATAAAAGGACGACCACACACATTAGTCTGAAAATGCCTGTTCCTTCCTTAGAGTTGTTCCGTAAAAAGTGCTCATATATGGCACCTTTAATATATAATTCTTTGCCAAGAGAAATACTTAAACAGCCTTGCAATAAATTCTACATTGATTTAAAAAAATGGTTAATTGAGGAGAGTTTTTATACGGTTGAAGAATTTTTACAAAAAGGGTCCTGTCGATTTTATATATGTATATGGAAATTCACTATACATAATTGTATACATTATGTTGATTTAAATATAAAGTTAAATATAAGCTTTAAATATTTGCATGCCAACTTATTTGGCAGAACGTGTCGCTGCTCGAAATATAATAGTATTGTACCAACGTTTTTATAAACCACATTTTACGCAAATCTATACTAATATAATAAAGCGGAAGAGTTTGTTTGTTTGTTTGTTTGTTTGTTTGTTTGTTTGTTTGTTTGTTTGTTTGAACGCGCTAATCTCAGGAACTAGCGGTCGGATCTGAAAAATTCTTTTTGTATACGATAGCCCAGTTATTCCGGAAGGCTATAGGCTATATAACATAACGCTTCGACCCTTTGGGGCCGGGCAAAAGGCTAAAAAGTCTAAAACATAATGTCGGCTAAACTCAGGTACTAGCAGTCGGATTTTAAAAATTGTTATTGCCTATGATAGCCCAATTCTTCCGAAAGGCAATAGGCTATATACAATTACGCCACAACTTTTAGGGGCCAGACAAAAATAATAAAATGGTCAAACGAGAAGGGGGAGGGTTGGGTCAAAGGCAAAAAGGCTAAACGAATAGGATACAATCTATATGGGTATCGTTTTCGAGATTTTCGGGACGCTGATTAATAATATGAAATTTATTTAGTGATCCAAGATGGCGGACGGTAAATCAAAGATGGCGGATGAGAAAATTTTAAATATCAATATAGGTATCGCCTTCGATATTTTAAGGGGTGGAGAATCGAAATACAACATCTATTTCGTGATCAAAGATGGCGGATGGGCAATCAAAGATGGCTGATGGGAAAATTAAAAAAAATCAATATTGGTATCGTCTCCGATGATTAAAGGGATGGGGAATCCAAATACAACATCTATTTCGTGATTCAAGATGGCGGATGGGAAATCAAAAATGGCGGATGGGCAAAATTTAAAAAATCAATATGGGTATCGTCTCTGATGATTTGAGGGATGGTGAATCCAAATACAACATCTATTTCGTGATCAAAGATGGCGGATAGAAAATCAAAGATGGCGGACGGGATTTTTTTTCAAAGTCGATATGGGTATCGTCACCGATATTTAAAGGGATGGGGAATCCAAATCCAACATCTATTTCGTGATCAAAGATGGCGGATGCGACGTTTTTTAAAAATCAATATGGGTATCGTCTCCTATGTTTGAAGGGATGGGGAATCCAAATACAACATCTATTTCGTGATTCAAGATGGCGGATGGGAAATCAAAGATGGCGGATGGGAAATCAAAGATGGCGGAAGGGAACATTTTTAAAAATCAGTATGGGTATCGTCTCTGATGATTTGAGGGATGGTGAATCCAAATACAACATCTTTTTCGTGATCAAAGATGGCGGATAGGAAATCAAAGATGGCGGACGGGATTTTTTTTCAAAGTCGATATGGGTATCGACACCGATATTTAAAGGGATGGGGAATCCAAATCCGACATCTATTTCGTGATCAAAGATGGCGGATGCAACGTTTTTTAAAAATCAATATGGGTATCGTCTCCTATGTTTGAAGGGATGGGGAATCCAAATACAACATCTATTTCGTGATTCAAGATGGCGGATGGGAAATCAAAGATGGCGGAAGGGAAAATTTTTAAAAATCAATGTGGGTATCGTCTCTGATGATTTAAGGGATGGTGAATCCGAATACATCATCTATTTCGTGATCAAAGATGGCGGATAGGAAATCAAAGATGGCCGACGAGATTTTTTTTAAGTCGATATGGGTATCGTCTCCGATATTTTAAGGAATGGGGAATTCAATATTATATAAAAATCTATGTTTGTTTTGCATCATTTATAAACCCTGGAATGATAAGAGATTAAGCGCTAAGTCAATGGTAACTTTGGAAAAGGGGCTTGGAAAAAGGGAATTTAATAAAAACTCTTAAAAAGGCGATACGGAGTTCGCTGGGTCAGCTAGTAAATTATATTATTATTATTATTGTATATTATTAGTGCAACTCTACGGTCCCTAAGGAACATATATGAAAAAAAGACGAAAAATATTCCATTTCTGTAGGTACAAATAAAACATGAAACAAAAGCTAAATTACTTCAAAAAATCTTAGTACGCACCACGGCTTCGAACCTAAGATTATCTGCGTAGAATCAGTAAGATACGAAAATCTCTGTGCATTAAACAAAGATGAGCTTATTTATCAAGTTTAAAGAAAAAACTCGTTGACACCTATTATCGTGCATATCTTGTGAACACCAACATCATGAAATTAAAAAGAAAGTTAATGACTTGAACGACGACAACTAACGACCACTAGTGACAACTAAGCTTTAGCAATATTTCAACTAATATAAATCCACTTCAACTTTCAAATAAAATAAATATTTCTTATAAAGATAATATATGAGAATCCATCAATCGAAACGGCTGTTGATTGATTAAGATGTGTCATATAACAGCATTCTATTTATCATACATACTGCGTTCGAAGTCTTATATCAATATCAGATGTGGTACAATGTGGACGGTTGGTTCTATTGTAAAGATCAACAAATGCGAACTAAAAAGACTTAAACACTTATGTCACTCGCACTCAGGTAAAGGTCATCAATCACCCTAAACATCCAAATCCATTTAGAAGGAACTATTTAGAAGCTTTGGTGGATATTGGGCCTGAAATCAATAGACTCCTTTTTAAGGTCAGTCGTAATGTACCCTAATTACATATGTACATGCCTGCTTATGCACACATGGTATTCTAAATATATGTATATCCATAGCTAGAAGTACTTTATACGCAGAAATATCTATTCTCAAAAACGGGGATTATTCCGGATTAGCAGCGGATAGGGACGAGGCAGGAATAAGTTATACACATTATTACATCTGAGAATGAAATACAAATAATATTACAATAATAAATAACTGAACAAGTATTTTTTGTGAACTTGGAACAGTAAGATCTTAAACAAATCTTAAACAAATTAAATTAAATCACTCGCCTTATTATATCAGATAAAAAATTTACTTTGCTATGTTAATGTGCTCATATGATTGTATTTAAACAAATAATAGCCACATGACTCCAACTGCTTTTTTTAAATCCCATTTTCAATTTACTCCTAAACCAGACTTGATATCAAATACATATACTTACTTGTTAAGTAAGTATATTTGAGTCCAAGTCAGCACAGCAAACAGACTATTTGTTATATCATATTTATTTGGTAGAAAGATTCAAAGGAGGATACTTCAAATGAGGATTGATGATATTGGTTGGAGGCCTTTCGTTGAATAGTCCAAAGCCAGCGCTTCGGTAGCGAAAAACTGTTTGATTTAGTAGCAACAGCCCGCACTCGATATTTGTGCCTCAAGATAAATGGTGCCTGTTTTTATTTTATCGAATATTTTTCTATTTTATTGTTTTGACTTTCGCACAAAAAATTACTGGCGAGACCTACTGAATTATTCTAAATGCAAAGAGGTAGTTACGTAAAGTCACATGGAAATATTGTAATTACATTACATTACAACAGACAATACGCCGAGGGTGTCGTGTTCAAATTCAGAAAAAGTCAGTATCAGCAAGTTAACAATTATTAAAAAGATGAAGGTAAGCATTTGGAAGAAAGTTGTCTCCTTGCAACGTTTCCATTAATCATTTATTTATTTGTTCATTTGGATTCACCAACAATTTCTAGAATAATATTTATAATTATTATATGCATAGTCAAGACATACACAAATCATAGACAATACTTAATCTCATGTCATACTGACATGTCCTTACAATACTTATGGAATATGCGGTAGTCATCATCATGCAATCGCAATGAGGTATGTTTAATTTCCAAGTCTTCAATGTAAAATAACAATCTCCATCATCATACTCCTAGCGTTATCCCGGTTTCATCCAAGACTTACGCCTTAGAGCCCGGGGTCCACTTACTAGTCCAACCAGATATGACAGAATATCAGCTCTTCCACAGAGCGACTGCCGTCCGAGCTCCGTAACCCAAAGGGAGAGCGATATTACATGACTTAGACCAGTATCAGTTTATTTGAGGGTACTGACTCCCCGTAACGACTTCAAAGATCTTCATGAAAGCCGGAACCGAAGGCACGGTACAAACGATAATTAACTTTTAAAACTATCGAAAATAACAAAACATTTAATATTAATAAGCACGAAATTCTCTCCAATACAGCACTTCTAACAACCTATTGTTATTATTCAAAACAGATAAATAACATAAAAATACAACACAATAAAATACTAAATCTATAAAATTGCAAAATCCGGAGATGTTTACACACTGTGTAGGACATTAATGTACATAACTTACACCGCAACGGCCGTATTAAGCCTATAGACTACATTCAATTTGGACCGATATAAATGTGCCCGCTCTAATTTGTTCAACGCAGGATGAGTTTGGTGTTAAAGTGATTTTGGATAATGTGATCCATTTATAGGATTATTAACATCGGCAGTAAGCACCTATATTAACAGGTTTTGATAGAAATGAGAGATCCTTGCAATACCTAAAACTATCCTATGGTGAATATTATAAAAAAAGTGACTGACTTAATAATTGTTCGGGACGAGATTGTTATCAAGGTCTTGTAAAAGGCTTAAATTTCTTACCTATCTCAATGTTGTTATTAAGTGATTTAGATTATATTTTTATTTTAAAGGATATTCGTACCGTTAAGTCCCTTGCAAGTTTGCGGAAAATATTAATGTATAACGCATTTTATTTATAAAAAAACAGAACATGCTGCCCACAGTAGGGCAGTATTCCCGTCACGGAAACTACGTCAACCACTATACTTCAACTAGATAATTCTATCTAGTTGTTCACCAGTAATTATTCCTTACGCAACATTATAAAAGTCATAAAGCGCTATGTAACATCAATATAATACCTCGAAACCACGCCAACTATATCCTGTACAAATCTATTCAGGTTGATACCTGAATAGATTTGTACAGGATATAGTTTTATATACCTATATGATATAGATACCTTTATAAAATACCACGTAAAACTGATCCCAAAAATACATCTCCAAATTCAACCATCAAAATTATTCAACAAAAAATAGGAAAAACGGAGGCATACTTTTCGTAATTACAACAAGCTGTTCCGCAAAGGAATTCCTTATTAAATTTTTAAAAATTGCTCGTATGTAATGTTTCTTAAAAAGAAACATTACATGAGAGCAATTTTTTAAAAAGCTCGTAAAATAATGATTTCATGTAACCTCTATACGCACATAGCCACCCATAAAATAGGCAGGATAGGGAACTGTTGCGCTATAAAAACGCTTTTTAAAAAGTATTGAAAATGTATTTTTACTATCGCTGTTTAATAGCAGATAATACGTAACAGCGAGAGCAGATGGCGTATGAACGTATCGAGCTATAAATAATCGTGTAGCTTATTATGTTATATTCAAGTATTATTTTTTGCAGCGTTGAGCCAAGAATGCTTTGCTTATTTCGAGGCTTCAGTTACAGACAAGGTAGTAGAGTCTTGCTGATTTCAGCATGAATGGGCCGGCTCGACCGGGGAAGTACTACCCTCTCACAGAAAATTGACGTAAAGTAACAGTACCTAAACTGTTGCGTTTCGTTCGGTGAGTGAAAGTGCCGGAGGCCCTATCCCCTATCCCTTCTCCCTGATCCCACTCCTCATCCTAGCAAATGTTTGCAACAGGCATGCAGCAAGCGAGCCGACAGCTTCACGAAATGTTACGTTAGTCGAATGCCTGTCACGACTGTATTGATAACCAATATTCTGCGAACAAATAGTTATGTTTTATTTATTTTATTTAAGGACTCTCATATATGTATCCCTAAAGGGGTAGGCAGAGGTGATGTAACACCCACATTTTGCCATGTTATGAATTTGTAGGTCCCACATAAATGGGGTACAAGCATTTTGCCGTTACTGGGCACTTTGCCAGACTCCGTGCTGCTGCTGAGAAATCGGAAAAACCCAGTAACACTTTTGCCGGACTTGAGCATCAAACCCTGGAGATCCTGAAAAGCAGACGCATACGCTATGCAATGGAATACGGAGGCAGTGGAAACATTTATGTGTACAGTTCAAAGCACAAAGCTCCAAAAAAATCTCGGATTCACGCAAGTAATCTTGCTGAACGTCATTGACTCAAGGTGCACGATTTCAAAGGGACCTCTGTTTGCACCTTAAGTACATACAGAAGAATCGAACAAAAACTTTAGAGACACTGTTTTAAAATATTTAAATACAATTACAATGTTAAAGATAAATATTTTTTTCTTCTTTGTTGAAAACTGTATGTGCTTAACTGTTCTTGTAGGTGGCGCAATAGCGAAATAAATGCTAAAAGTTATTATCCTCCAATTAACGCAGAAATTGTCATGGTAGGTGCACAACCTTGAACGTAATAGAAGTAAACGCAAAACAATATTACACTACAGTACAAACATTTTCAGAATAAACTTTATTATCTCGTTGAGAAAAATGTGTGAACACTTTTGAACTATATTACTCCTTTGTTGAAAGCTCAAGGCTCTAGGACACATGATGTTCTCGTTTATATATATCCTAAAGCGCTCGACAAATACCAAACGTCTCTAGTTAATCACCCCACTGGGTCCAACATCGGCCTTTGCAGACCCTAACGTACTCTGCCCAAGGTCGCTTCGATCCGGTAAAGCAAGTTCAAGGACGGTGCTAATCCATTGGAGCTAGGGTTGCCAGATGGTCGGGAAATCTCGGATTATCCCGGCATTCCGCGTCTTGTCCTGTGTCCAGTATTTTCCTTTTTAAGACAACGCCCAGACAAGGAATAACTGCTGTGTCGTAGTGAACTTTACAAACATACGACTAATGGACACAATGAATACCCAGACTCGAAACAACAATTTATGAATCACACACAAAGTGTTGTCTCGAGCGGGGATCAAACCCACAACAGTCGGCACAGTGTCAAGCGGCGAGGCGGCAGCTTAAACCAGTACGCCAACCGTACAGTAAGAAAAAATTTACTTTACTGTCCCGGATATTGAATTAACGCTTTGATCTCCTCACTGCAACTTGTCGAATGTCAGTTTGTCTAGAGAATAAAAATGCAACTTTTTTTGTTGAAGTCAGGTGCATTTTTATTTACTAGCTAATACACAACCCCCTTCCCTCTAAATGTCCCGGAATTGATACGCCTGGATCTGGCAACCCTAGCTACCCAAGGAACAAAACTGAACCAGATTATAAAATTGTGTAGTCATGGTCGAAAATGTGCTAATTATATGTTGAAGAGTTATGACCAATTTTTTTTTTTGTAAATATGAGTTGTTGAACAAAGGTCAAGGGCAAAATAAGCATGCAAGTTTTAGCTTGGGCAGGCTTTGAATTTGTTACTTTTCACCTTTTTTCTTCGAAAATGGTAGCCATGATGATGGATAACTGTTTTGAGTGGCCAGTGTTAATTTTGATTGAATAGTTCAATACATTATATGGTCAGTGATAAGTAGAATAAGACAAATACGGAAACACATTTCAATGTCAATAACGACCAAAAATTTACAATGTAGACATCAAAAGTAACCGAAAGTCCGTTAAACGCTGCTAGCATGAGTGTATTCTAGCATTATATTGTCTAACATTAGATAAACTAGTTTAACCGAAACCAAATACTTTTCTCTTTAATTGTGTAGGTAGGTATAATGATGATACGACGTGTTTTGTCCTAAAATGTTGACGTTCATATTTATTATGATCACTTGGAGTCTAAAATCACGCTTTTTGTTCAAGGAAAAGACAGAAATTACACGTCGCGACGTAAAACTGCCACGTTAGTTTATTGTGACGAGATTGCCATAACGCGACCGACTGAAAGTGAGGTAGTAAAATCGATTCGCAGATACAAGCACGTCGTATAATAGCGCCGTTCGTGTTAATAAATTAAGCACCAATACGTGAATTCGAAACTCTTATTAGTCTGCAATAATTATACTACATCATTATAGTATTCCCCCATTTTAACAACTGACAATTTCACTGTGTTCCTATCTAATCTTACCACAAATAATATTTTTTTTTTAAAGATCCGATGACTACTTCACAATCTTTCGAATGACTGATTCATTAGATGACTAAAACGCAACGTACTGGTTTTTTTCTATTTTTATGGGAGTGTATGGCCTACTGTAGGTATATCGGCGATTTTCAGACCGCCCAAAGATAGATAGATTTATTAATTTATTTGTCAAAAACACAGGTATTTCTTTCGAGGCTTTCCTTGAGACACGAACCAATACAGACCAAAACGCAATACGTGCCCGCCAATGGACGGTAGCGCTCAGATATAAATGCCACATGCGGTCACCCATCCAAGAGTGACCTCTACGTACTACTTAAGCGTTGTTTGACATTGCCGACATAATGGTACTTAGCTTGCTGGTCGTAATGGACGACCAGCAAGCTCAGTCACATAACGTAGAGACTACGTAGAGACTCACATCTTGTTCCGCAAATCGCTGCGAAGTCTTTCAGCTCCCATCCGCTTTTGCGTAAACATGATCTTACGTTAAATATTTATGCGATCTGTAACATCCGTGATCTCGTAAATACCATGAACACAAGTAACAAATAGATACATTTTTCCCTCGAGACTTCTTGACACTTTATTAAGCATCGACTACAAAGTTGCACATTTGTGCAACATTGTGCTACGTTTATGTGACGATCAAGAATTTTACAGCCACAGTTAGTGTAGACAGATTTTATTGCTAGTCCAAAATATAAACTTTAACTTAGAGCTACGAATAAAGTTGACTTTTTATTGACAACATCAAACACGGCACTTTGAGTAGATTCTTTATGGATCTTTCGTACGTTTTATATACATATACTTATTTCAATGGTTCTGACAGATTGTTATTACATTCGAGCAGACGACGAGTTTATTTAACTGAGGGCACTACTCATACAAATCGATGAACGCGATGTGATGGTAAGTATTGCTATGACAAACTTTAAGTTAGCTGAAGAGGCTATACTAACTATAGTAATCTACAATTTGCGTCCACAACAGCCAAAATACTTTTGAAAGAGGAAGGGCAAGTTACAATCATGGCACCAATTTTGTTCACTGTGCTATTGCAACTCACAAAATATTTATTTTATAGAAAATTCTATATAAATATAATCTCCTGGACCGATTTCGGCCACGGCAACCTCTTCAACTCCGTTCTAGCTGTCGTCCATCTACATAAATATTATCCCTAAAAAGTTATTTGTTTCTTCAGGTTTATACATCTACTTCGCAATATCTAAAGATAACCGGTCTTTGTTCGCTGCCCCCCAAAAGCTAGGACAGAGTTCTAAAAATGTTTCCTACATGCAAAGTTTTATGCAATCGGGAACAAACTAGTTTTGTTAACTTTGCACGAAAGCTGAGTGCGCCATGGACTCTTTTATATGTGCACACCATTTATTTATCTGTGTTCTTCGACGCTCGAAAAACGTGAATAATTTTGATTTGTTGGTTTAAAGCTTAACTTGTGGCAACAGAAAACTACCTGAAAACCAAGTTATAACAAGAAGCCATCCTTTGTTTACTGAGTACAAAGTTTCTATAAATACATACATATATCTAAATAAAATGAATTGTGATTGTTTGTCTGTGATTTCAAAATAGCTATTTATTTTCAAGTGCATGATAATATAGTTACAGGAAACGAAGAAGTATACGACCCCTTTTTAAAAAGTGTATGTTTGTCTTTCTGTTTGTCTGGGGTAATCATTGGAATGGCTGAACCCGTCCTACTGTGTCTTCCACTGCAAGATTGTAGAGAGACTTTGAAGGCCTAAATATAGGCTGTCATTTAATCCGGTAAGTGGCACTGTTGTCCAGATTCTGAATAACACGGGTGAAACCCCGGGGTAAAACTAGTATTAAATATCTAGATCGTGCCATCATTTTCGGCAGAATTTTCGGCGAAATCAAAGCTTTTTTATGTAAATTTTTCTACGAGGCGTCTAGAAATATAAGTCTGATCGACGACGATTGTCACACCCGAGATTTCAGAGAAACGAAAAATTATCTGACGAAATATAGGTTTTGTACGTGATACTATATAGATGAGAAAAAATATAATAAAATTCCAATAATTCACTTCTTTTCTTTTTGTGTAAACGTTGCCAATACTAATGTTAAGGTTTACAGTCTGACAGAAGGACTCATACGGCTTAAGCACTCTCCTTAGCACGGTGCGCCCGATGTTTTTTTACGACAATGCACTAGGACTAAATCCTGTGTCGCGGAGGACTTTACAGACATACAACTAACGAACACAATGAACACCCAGACTTGAAACAACAATGTATGGATCACAAAAAGTGTTGTCTCGTGTGTGTATGGAACCACAACACTCGGCGCAGTGTCAAGCGGCGAAGCGGCCGTTTAAACCATTCTGCCAGCCGTGCAGTCACTGGTAAGTCTTGACCATAACTTGACAACTGCGCTACAAAATTCCGAATTCGACATGACCTCTACAAAGTCACACTAAAATAAACAAATACAAAAGCGAAGCCTTTTGTTTAGCTCAGGCATTTCAAATAATCACATCAAAGTAATCTTGAATGGCATGGTAACAAACTTTGTATTTAGTTGGTAAACACTAGAGTGCCCTTGGGATGGAAGGAACGCTTATCTTTTTTATCTTTTAATGTCTGAACTCCTGTTAGAAAATGTCACCTTATTTTATTTTACTTTTCTTTTGACTATAGCGCAGGTGAACGGCCTGCGATATTAAATCGAGACTTGGTAGTTGCCGGGTGGTAGAATTTCGGATAGAGTCTGAAACGGATATAAATAGTAAGTAATTCTGTGGAATCGTAGATTTGTATGCCAGACTTTTACAGAGAGTGGCTACGGCTGGATGGCGCAAAACCGGAGAGTGGGTCTTGTGAAGTACCCGAGTAATTTGATAATTCTTTACAGTCTTTCACTGTGCACTGCTAAACTTGAAACTCCCCTAATTTGTTAAATAGACAACAATGCTGTTGATGATAACAAAGAATATGTTAAAATAAAGCAACTGTATTTAACAATTAAAATACCTAAAAGAGAACTTTTGTCTTTATGCTAAAAGTATAATTAATGTTTTCCTGGTAAACCTTTGTGTCCACCATCTATAATATGCAGAACAGAATAATGTTCCCTATTTTGATCCTTAGGTCATCATTGTATTATTAGAAGGAATCGTATTTTTGCAGAATTTGCAATTGACTACATATTTTCGATAATTATCTTCGTCAGATTATCCTCATCATACAGCCTTTCACATTCCTCTGCTCGACGTATGCCTCTCTTAATTTGAGTTAGAGTAACATTGTACGTCTATAGGTGAATTTTGCCTACTATACCACGCTTGTCAGACGGGTTGGTATAAAAAGATTTGATGTCGAGTTTGCCATCTCTTTACAAGGTCGTTATTTTCCATCATGTATTTTCTTAGCCGCCTGTTACGACACCCACGATATGAAATGGGGTTGCCCTTGAACTTTTAATCCTTTACTGCAATTATAATATTACGATATATTTAGATGCTTTGTTAGTTAGTTAGTTAGTTGGTCGTGGGTTTTCCGCACTTAGCCACTTATTTGGGCCATTGTGCGTAAGTGGCGACTTGATTGACGCCGACTACTCATACCACCTTAGCTCCTTCCAGAAAGCCATTAGATGGCTGATGACGTTCAAAGCCTCACACATGGTTCTGGAGTTGTTCAGCAGCTTTGCCCGTTGATCGCTCACACTTGGGCAGTGCAGAATGACGTGAGCGGGTGTTTCTTCGGTTTCCATGCAGCCCCTGCACAGTGGGCTGTCCGTAACGCCTATGTTGAATAGGTGCTTGTTGAGTGGACAGTGGCCGGTTATTATGCCTGTCAGATGCTTAAGAGTTTTCTTATAGAATGCAGCAGCTTGTGCGAGAGTCGCTTGTATTTAGATGCTATCAATAAGTAAAAGTTCACTCGCGCGTCATCATCATCTTAGTCAGATGTCCAATACTGGAGATAGGCCGATCAAAAAACATCTGCTTCATCGAAATAGCTGCGTTTATTGTGAAGTAACACCTGTCTCAGGGAAATAGTGATGAATACTTGTAGATCAACGCCTGTTTCATAGAAATAGCGATGTGTACTTGTAAAGCAACGTCTATTTATATAAACACGCTGATTTTTTATTGGTTTTGGAGCGAAAGCCATCTTATTACTTACCGTTAATAGAACCTAACCAGCTAATAATATTTGAAATATAAGCTAAAAAAATCTTGAGAAATTAATTAATTTAATAGTACGAGAACACGAAGTATCACTTTGCCGCACACGAGCGATCGTGTTCATATCACACACACACTGGTATTAGTCATTGAACTGTTATTACCGCCCTCCCGCTCCCCGCCATGCGCGCGCGCCACGCTCCGCTGCTGGGTGCCAGCAGGAGGTGCGGCGGGATGCGGCCGTGCGGCGCGGGGGCAAATTGACCTTCAGTCTTAAGAAATTAGGTCAATGGGACAGTCGTATATCACGCTCCCGTCACTCTGTGTCCGTGTTACGTAATTAAACTACAATCGTGGATCCTTACTGATGTGTTCGCTAGTGGATTGATAGGCCGCAACCTGACCTGACTCCATAGGGTTTTATTAGTGGATCGAGGTTATAAGATTTGTGTACAAAGAAACGGAGTCGCGAGAACGCGAGAAACATGTGTGTGCAAATGTGTAAATTGATTGTGATGTAAGCAAAAGACTGTAAAGGTAAATGATTTGTTTTACTGATTGTTGTGAATACCTACGTTGATAACATGTTAAGGCTATAAACACGCAGAAATAAGTAAATACCTAAATTCGGCTTTTACTAGTTATTGAAAATGATTATGTACCGACGATTAATACGTAAATAATAATAAGTTCTTTTCGGCTACTAGTTTATTATGATTGCGTGAACCCACAGCTTATTTCTGTCGCCTTACGAAGGAATAGGTAGATACAGCTATTTAGTTACATGTGTTTATTATTTTAATCATTATTATGTGCTTAAAATTATTGAAGTTGTCATCGTAATTAATTTGTGTTTTGTAAGTACGTAATTTAGGTATCACTATCCATTCGTACTTCTTATGCTGGGGCCTCCCTACCGGCTAACGTCAATGTCTGCTAGCGCGATAATTATTGCGATAATTTTTAACGTGCTAAAGTAGGTGGCTAAACTTGTTAACGTGAATGCTCATCATTATTGCGATAATTTTTAACGTGCTAAAGTAGGTGGCTAAACTTGTTAACGTGAATGCTCATCATAGGCGATAAAAACGCCAAACGCCAAAGTTAATGCCGTTGTCAAATTATCGCGTTAAGTCGTGGCTACACCTACGGTTAACGTACATTATCGCAATAATGAATGACATTTCTCGTTAGTATGGCCCCAGCAGAAGTGCTTTGCTGACTGATAGGTGTTTTATGTGTAGGTAGTTACCTACTGTAACACGCACTGTACTGTACCTAAATCAGCTGTTGACCTCGCCACGCGACGTCAACAGCTGTTTTAGGTACCTACAGTGCGCCGACGAGTCGATCGACGATCGAGTCGCGCGTTACTACGTATTTTCTAGAGTTATTGACTTTTATAACTTTTTTATTTTACGTGGTAGGTACATTTTGAATATGAATAACAGATATATTTTTTCCAACGTGAGGGTTTTTTTTCCTAAACCAATAAAAAATCAGCGTGTATAGAAATATTCAAGCCATGTGTGATAAGGCGCCTATTTATTAAAAATAGCAATGAGTACTTCTGAAACGACACCTATTTTATCAATTGGTATGTTTGTACTGTAAACCATGAACTGTGTTTTATAATTATCACTGTACTACCGAATCACGGACAAATTTAACATTAAGTAATAGGTATTTATGAAAACGAAACAACATTTTAAGAAGAACAACACAAGTCGTTAATATAAACGATAAGAAAAATGTTTTAAGAACCATAAGAAACATTGTTCAGATACTTTGCAGTATAATAAGTTCTGCAAACTACAGACACAAAGCTAACATAAATTTTGAGTAATTCTAGATCATACAGTATATCATTTATATAATGAAGGTAAATAAAAGCACATCCATTTTATTTAATTGATTGTTACTAGCTCCAAAACAGAACTAAACCCATTGTCACAAGTTTCAAAAAAGATAAAGACCTATATTATATGAATGTATGAACTATAAAGGATCATCAAATTACTCAATCTTCATCTCTTTTTATATTTATAACTAGTTGTTGCCAGTAGCTTTACCTCCTCTACAACTTTCATCCCTTTTAACACTACTTATAGCAGTGGAATACTAAAAGACCTTCCTAAGCAGGTACTTAAGCCATAAAGATTTAGATTATATATAAGGGACCCCTTTATACAGGGTGGCGCTTGCATAGGGCCATTGATTTAAAAAGGATGTGGCATTGATGCCTATAACATGTTTTATATCAACAAAAAAGGTCATGGGGCCAAAATAAAATAATAAAATTTTCAAACAATATAAACTTTAAAATATGAGTAGCAAAACGAAACACCATTTGTAGACCAATATGATATTAGGTTACTGACCTTTGTAAGAACGGCAACGTGTGCTATGCGGCAGACGACGCCACGGAGGTAGTTCACATTTATTGACGAATTACCTATTTCAGTAATTCTACACATCACTCCAATGTTTGGTCACTCATTAGGCAAGCACTGGTATCTTTTTCATATCAACAAAAACCCACTTAACACAAACCCACGTAAAAGGTAGCACAAAATTTTCAAATTCTCAAAATGGCCGCCATTGTTATCACAAATTACCTATTTCAATAATTCTACAAATCACTCTAATGAAAATTCAGTAATTAGGAAAGCACTGGTGTCTTTTTCACAACAAGAACCCACGTTACACAATTATATCCGCATATTCGGACGACATAAAGTTTGTCATTATTAACACAAATAATGTAAAAATGACGAATGATAAAGTTCACTAAACAACAACACAATTAAATAACACAACTAAATACAATCACACAATTCAATACCAAAAACAACTGTCGCATAAAGTTAAGATAAGCGCGCGCGCAATCTGATCGACTGTTTTTGCGGCACTAAACAAACCTTCGATGAGTCACCGATCACCGATGCGTCGCTGGCGCCGACATGTCTAGTATAGGAAATAGAGATGCGCAATAGGTACTATGAATGTCGATATTTTTGACACGTTAATACGTTAACAACAAAATAACACAAAATGTTTTTATACAACGAACTATGCATTCTTACTTGTATTAACAATAATACTATTGCTTAATTGTGTTGCTAATACGACACAGTTAAACAAGTTAATGAAATACTATGCACATACTTCAATTAGTTCAGTAGTTTTAGTACATAGTTATTATAATTCTTAAGTAGATTGTTGAACCTATTAGACCATTTAAAAAATACCATACGAAAAGAGCTAAAATACATACATACATACATAGACTCACGCCTGTTTCCCGGAGGGGTAGGCAGAGACTACGGAACGCCATTTGCAACGATCCTGACATATTTCTCTTGCTTCATTCACTCCCATCAGATTCCTCATGCATGCTCTTCTGTTCAGGGTACTTCTCACCTGTCCTGTTTTTAGGATGTCTCCAATCTGGTCAGAGAACGTCCGCCTAGGTCTTCCCCTTCGTCCTGTCCCTTCCACACTTGCCTTATATATCTGCTTGGTCAGTCTTTCGTCATCCATCCTCTCCACGTGCCCAAACCATCTTAGCATACCTTTCTCGATGCTTGTCACTATATCTTCTTCTACCCCACAACACTCTCTTATCACACAATTCTTTATTCTGTCAGTCAGAGAAACACCACACATACTTCTCAGTGCTCTCATTTCTACAGCATTTATTCTACTTTCATGACTCTTCTGCCATACCCAACTATCACTACCATACATAAGAGTAGGTACTAACACCCCTCTATGCACAGCCAAACGTGCCTTTTTGGACACGTTTTGGCTACTCATAAACGCCTTCAGAGCTCCATTCACTCTATTACCTGCATTAACTCTTCTTTCAATATCTTCTACATTCTTAACATCTCTTGTAAACAGCGTACCTAAATATACAAACTCATTCACTTGCTCCACTCGCTGTCCATCGATCATAATATTACAAGCCGTAACGCATTCCTCCTTTTCAAAAACCATAACTTTCGTTTTACTTACATTCACTTTCATTCTTTTCCTCTCTAACGCACCATGCATGATTGTTACCATCTCCTGCAACTCCTCCGCTGAAGACACAAGCATAACCTGATCATCAGCATAAAGGAGGCATTTGACAAGTAACTCATTCATCCTTAATCCACAATCACTATGTTTCAAATCTTGCAAACAAATCTATCGGGGAGATGGGCCTCGTTAGCCTTGGTTGGCAACCTGTCTAGGAGAAGGAAAACTCCGAAATTAAACCAAACGTTCGGGGAGATGGGCCTCGTTAGCCTTGGTTGGCAACCTGTCTAGGAGAAGGAAAACTCCGAAATTAAACCAACTTTCAGGGAGCATACCCGACACAAAACGCCGATCTAAGGTGTCAACCGACCCGTGCCGAGGGATTCGAGGGCAAGCTGGTCTCAAACGGAGGGTGCCTGTGTTGGTGGTCACAGGGCACAGCTAGGATTCCATCTTACCCCCGTACAGAGCTCTGTGGGGATGGATATTTTAAAATCCCTATTACTCGTGGGAATGCTATGAGGACAGATATTAATAATTCTTTAAATGGCGGCGACGCGGTTCGCAACCCGTCACGTCTCGTTTCCCACGAGGGCGAAAAGCGGCCTGCGGAAAGCCGATTTGCAACATTGAATGTTGGCGGTGGAATGGACGGAAAATTAGATGAGGTATACCAGATGATGGATGATAGAAAGATTGATGTTCTGTGTGTGAATGAAACGAAAAAGAAAGGATGTGACACTACCAAACATGGCAGCTACACGGCATGTTGGTCCGGAGTAGATAGTACCACCATAGCCTGCAAAGGAGTTGGTTTAGTACTGTCTGCGCGAATGAATGAGTACGTAAAAGAGTTTGAATGTGTAAATGCAAGGCTACTTTGGATGAGAATGAAAGTAGGACTTACTCGTCTTCTTATTGTAGGGGTTTACGCCCCGGTCAATATAGTAACGGGTATGTCACAACAAGAAAAAGATGAAAGGCAGGCGTTTTGGGAGAGTTTAAGAGAGATTCTGAGGACCTGTAAGGATAATGAAAGATTGATTTTGTTAGGTGATTTCAATGGATGGGTGGGAGTAAAGTGAGATGGATTTGAAAGGGTTTTAGGTGGATTCGGTGATAAGAGTGTGAACGAAAATGGAAAAAAACTGCTTGAGGTTTGTTTGGAGTGGAGCCTTTGTGTGACAAACACCATGTCTGATCACAAAAGGATACATTTGTATACACGTGAGGCGAAAAATGTTAGGAAAAGTATGATTGATTTTGTAATAGTAGATGAACGACTGAGAAAGAATGTGTTGGATATGAGAGTGTTTCGAGGGATCGGCATCCATACAGACCACTTTTTGGTGTTAAGCCGGATAAATGGGCTCTTTAGAGGATGGCGACACTGAGAAAATAATCAAGAGAGGGTCTTGGAAAGAATAAAAGTAGAAAATCTGCAAGAGAAAGATATAAAAGATGAGTATAAACGAAGATTGATAGCAAGATTTGAGAGGTTCGATGGCATAAATGATATAGAAGGATTAAGGCATTCCTTTAAAGAAGATGTAGTATGTGTAGCGTCTGAAGTATGTGGTGTGATCAAGAAAAGGAAACTACGAAAGGTTAAGAATACATGGTGGGACAAGGATGTACAATCAGCAGTAACAGAGAAGAAGAAAGCGTGGTTAGATTGGTTGGCTGCCAGAGCAAATGAAAGAATGGAAAAGGCGACGAGTGATGACATAGATGAAGCAAGAAAGGAGTTTGTTAGGTGTAAAAGAATAGTGAAAGAAAGGGTTAAAAGGAAAAAAGCTGAAAAGAAAGATGAGTTTGATAGTAGATTATCTGACGATTTTCGGAGAAACATTAAGTTTTTCTGGAAATCCGTTCGTGCAGTTCGAGGAAAAACTCAATTCTCAGAATACACAGCAATCAGAGACAAGAATGGAAAGATACTGAATGGTGAATCGTGTGTGCTGATGAGATGGTAAGAGTATTTTGAAGGATTATTTAAAAGAACGACGACAGAGACATCAACATGTGAAATGAATGATAATGATAGCAATGATGAAAGCAATATTGGCGTGGATGAGATTTTAAAGGCACTGGCCAGTATGAAATTAGGTAAGGCTGCAGGGTATGATAGGATTACAGTCGAAATGCTGAAGGCTGGACAGGGCATCATAGTTAGTCAGCTGCAGCGTTTATTTAACTTGTGCTGGAGCACCGGCCGGGTACCTGATGACTGGGCCACAGTAATAGTAGTGCCTCTTTATAAAGGAAAAGGCTCGCAACAAGACTGCAAAAACTATAGAGGCATTAGCCTTCTCAGCATTGTTGGCAAATTGTATGCGAAGGTACTGATTGAAAGAGTTATGAAAGTAACCGACAAGAAAATATGGGATGTACAAGCGGGATTCCGAAAGGGTATGGGGTGTACCGATCAAGTCTTTTCCTTGCGATGCATAGCCGAGAAATTTTTGGCCAAAGGTCAAAAGGTCTACTGCGCATTCGTGGATTTGGAAAAGGCTTATGATAAAGTGGTGAGGAATGAAATGTGGTCGGTACTGTCGATGTATGGGGTGAACAGCAGCCTAATACGAGCTCTGAAATCCTTTTATGAGGATTCTAGAGCTTGTGTGAGGGTAAACGGGGCATACACTGACTGGTTTACCATAAACACAGGTGTTAGACAGGGATGTGTAGCGTCGCCGTGGCTGTTCAACCTCTTTATGGACAGAGCTAAAATAGTCAATAATTATTAACTTATTTCAAATGATTAAATAATTGCATATCTTTACATGTTTATCATTGTTTACCTATTAAAAAACGTCGTCTTTATTTGTACCACACTTTGAAATTTTCGAACGTAAAGTCATTGATAAGACGATTACATTAACGTTAAATACAATGTCGATACAATTAACAAAAAACTTTTACGGTGCGTAGGCTTTTTTATCGATACTATCATTGATAAGACGATTACATTAACGTTAAATACAAAAAAAATCGATACAATAAACAACAAACTTTTACGGTGCGTAGGATTTTTATCGATACTATCATTGATAAGACGATTACATTAAAGTTAAATACAAACAATGTCGATACAATAAACAACAAACTTTTACGGTGCGTAGGTATTTTTTATCGATACTATCATCGATAAGACGATTATATTAACGTTAAATACAATCAATGTCGATACAATAAACAACAAACTTTTACGGTGCGTAGAATAGAATAGAATAGAATATTCTTTATTGTACACCATAAAACATTTTATGACATTCATAATACTAAATTTACAAATTGTACAAAAGGCGCCCTTATCGCTATGAGCAATCTCTTCCAGGCAACCTATTGTAGACAGGAACGATGTAAGTATTAAAGTTGTGTGTGGTGCAATTAAAAACATCCAGAATAAACAATATAATAAACTTATAAATAAGGGACCTACACATACATAATAAATTCATACATACATACTACTATCTTCAATATACCTACATATATACAAAATTCAATATACTTACAAAATACTATATATACAATACATAACCACATTCTATGTTATCAAATGTTGGCGTTGTGCTTTCCTACACACCTTATAGCAGTGATTTCTAATAGTTACGTATTTATCAATATTTGAAGGTGTTGGCTTTTGCTTCATTAATGACTTTGCGGCACATTTCTTAGCCATAATCCTTTTAATATCATCCGTTAGCCACGGTGCTGGTAAGTGCTTAATTTTAATTGCACGCACAGGTGCGTGCACGTCATATAATTGCAGCAATTGGTTTGTAAATATGTTGACTTTAGTGTCGACGCAATCTGTGGAAAACAGTGATTCCCAATTGATGTTACTGGTATCCTCGCGCAATTTTTCTTGATCCATGTCACCAAAATTGCGTTGCAGAATTATCTTTGGCTTCGACTTGGGTGGGCGTATATTGTAAGAAAGATAGATAAGGTCATGGTAAGAAAATGCGTCTGCTGAGCATTGGCCATGCCTATGAACGTAATTAAAAGAAGATACCAGAATGAGGTCAAGTAAAGAAGGAGAAGTATTAGGAAAATGATGCGTTGCATCAAGATTTAAAATAGTCATATTGCAGGATTCTGTAACTCGTCGAAAAGACGTAGTTCGAGAGTCCTGCTTGAGAAGGCAGGTATTAAAATCATCCATTATAATGGTGTTCATAAGAAGGAGTGAAGTTTTCCAGGATTTGCTCAAAGGACAAAAATAAATTTATACGACTGGACGGAGAATAATATACGCCCAATAAAACTTTGGTGTGATGAAGTACCACTTCTAAAAAGAGATGTTCGCCCGCATTTGACGGTGGCGGCTGCGAAGACATAGAGACTATATGATAAGGAAAATGAGTACGTAAGTATATGGCAACACCGCCACCACCGCCAAGCGCACGATCATTCCTAATTAGTTGGAAACCTGGAAGCAAATAAGAAGTTGATGGGAGGCATGGTTTCAACCATGACTCTGAGACAAGAATGGCATGTATATTCTTGCAGTCTAAGTTGGCCAGCATATCTGGGAAATGAGCAGGAATACTCTGTGCATTTATATGGACTACATTAAAGTGCTTGGGTACGTCCGAAAATGTCTCCCAGAGATGGTACACTGACAATGGCAGAATAAAAGCTTTCACCATCGCGATTTGACAGAATATGTGACATTTAATAATAATATATAAATAAACAAATATATATATATATATATATATATATATATATATATATATATATATATATATATATATATATATATAATAAATATATGTGAATAAAAATATAAATTGTAAATTAAAACTTAATTCAATAGTTTGTCCACCTGCCAGTTACGCATTAACAAAGAAATAAAGACACGTAGAACAGAAAGTGTAAAGCCAGGATCAAACCAACGCGCCCAGCTCGCGTCCGCGTGCGTATTTTTTATCGATACAATTGACAATATTTTGTTCATAATTGGGCAACTCTATTTGGCTCGACTATGTTTGTCCTTGTCACACGTAGTGCATTTACTGTGCATACCTAATCAGATTTTTTTGTGCTTGCGTAACCGATCCATTTTATTATTATTTAACCTTATTGAAAAGGTAATTAGGAAGTTTTAAAAGTTTTGTTCTGTTAAAAATGTTACGCATTAACTTGGGCGCAAAAACCTACAACGACGAGTCTTAGGTAGGTACCTTCGAGGCGAAGCGACGTTGCACGAAGGCGTCATCGTCCTAAGTCGTCGAAGGGTCAACGCAGACAGAGAGGAATAATCCCCGCGCGGTCTCGGGCATTTTCTTTACGGATTGCGTATGCTCAAGATTGCGCGCGACCTCGCGAGCCTGCGTGAGTTAAACGTTCTGTGTTACCACTCTACAGTAAATATTATGTCGCGAAAGTTCGGTAAACCCTGAAAATACGCGTACGACGTGGGCGCCGACTTGACTTTGCGCGGGGTTTTCCGCGTATCTTCGAGGACGCGCGAATATTTTTTATCAGGTTCAAGCATTTATGAACTTTATTGTAAAAACATTAAATTTTATTTTCAAGTGCGTTGATAAAATCCTCTCCGCTGCGCTCCGTTCTGTCTGCGCTGAGCCTAGCTTCGGATGACGTCGAGGCGTCGCGTCGTGAGTAGTACCTAGCGAAACGCGGCGCGCAATGTAGGGTCGTTGACCGTTTTGTATCAGCTGTATGGAACTCAAAGCGTGTGCAAAAATTGTGGAACTTAAAATCGATATTGTGGCTAAACTACTGCACCGATTTAATAGATTTTTGGTACAAGGCTTAAGAATATTGTAAGCTATGCCCTTGTTTAAAAAGTGCCGCTATGCAAGCGCCACCCTGTATACAGGGTGTTGATATGCATTTGCAAAATATTTTCAGGGCTAAATATACAACTATAACTGAATACAAACACATGCAGAAATAACTCACAAAAACTTTCTTTATTTTTTCGTTTTCATGCATTTTAAAAATCAGCTTGGTGTATTGACCCCCACCGTCGCTCAGCTACTCGCCACGAGCTTGCATTGCAGTTACCTAAATAGTATTATATTATCTGTGCTAACACATACAAGCACACGTAACTACCTTGCAGTCTTATTCTGCGTCAGTCAACAGTTTATTTTGATTTACTATATGAGTAAATTGAATGAAAATAGCGTCTTACACTTAGTATCGTACACTGCTTGAAATAATTTTAGGTGAATAAGTTCTAAAATATTTTGCAAATGCAGATCTTGAATAAAGTCCTAAAATATTTTGCAAATGCAGATCAACACCTTGTATCGTCCATTTACAAGATTAAAGCATCTTGGTATATGATAAGTGTTTCAGTAATGGAGATAGAATTTCTTTAACGCGGCCCAATAGTTCTTATACTATTAGTACATATAGCCACAGATGATCATCATTCATCGTACTAGCGTTATCCCGGTTGCATCCAAGATTTCACACCTCTGAACCAGAGTCCGCTTACTAGTGTAACCAGATATGTCTGCCCTCCGCAACCCAAAGGGATATCGATATGCCATGAATTAGACCCGTGCCAGTTTATTCGGTTAGGACCCTGACACATCGAAGATCTTCGTGACAGCTGTAACCCGCCGGTAAAAAACGCTCCCCAAGGAACGGGCCATGCAATAATTAGCAACTTAATACGCACATAACTTCGAAAATCTTGTAGTGCACGGATTCCAACCTGATACCCTCTGCATGGTAGTCTGTTGATATCCACTACGCTGCAGCTACCTCTATAGGCATAGCCGATAATGATATTCGCCAAACATTTAGAAAAATCCTTCAAAATAAAGCCGGAAATAAGCCAGCTAACTACTGCAAACGTCGGTATAATGGCCGCCTATAAAATTTAACGTGCGTGCATATTGGTTCACAAATTCACACGGCGATCTGCGAACATCGGTTAATTCGTAATTCACGGACGTGGCTACATCGATTCAATTAGGAACCTTCATTCGATTAATTCTTTATCGATTAGCTCCAATTGGAACACGTTTGGCGATTGGGAAATGTGTTAATGCTTAGCGGTTTTTTGGTTTATTCTACAGCTAATTGCCTTGGTTGACGCCAATCGGTGGATATAGATACACAATTAGATAGACTGCACAATTATACTGAGTATCTAGATATAGTTGTACAGTATATAGAACAATAGGTACTGAGTTAAGTTTGTTTTCGACATCGCTTTTGCTCTTAGGCATAAAGACATGACTGATAATTTCCATTTAAGCGGTAAAATGATATCATGATGGTAGGTATTCTTTAAGTTTATTTAAGACCAATGCCGTGTGGTTGACGGCATAGAATACAAGTGTCACCACCCCCTATCTTCTCGTGGGTGTCGTAAGAGGCGACTAAGGGATAACACGATGCAAATACCAACTTTGCGTAGAGATGGAAAACTCGACATCAAACCATATACGACTGCCTCGTTGGTCTCGCGGCATAAATGTGCGCGTGGGATCGGGAGATCCCGGGTTCGATTTCTGGGTCGGGCAGTATTATTGGGTTTTTCTGTACCGAAATTCTCAGTAGCAGCACGGAGTCTGGAAATAAGCCCGGTACGGCAATAGGCTCGCCCCTTATTACGTGAGACTAAAGTATATCTGGCGAAAAGTGGGTGTAGAAATACACCTCTGCTTACCTCTTCGGGGTTATACGCGTGAGACTATGTACGTATGTATGTATTTAAGACCATTGACCCAAACAATATTGTCCAGTCATAATAGTGTGTTGATCTCGGAAAATCGACATACGCAGTATATTACCACATAAAAACTTTTATTTTTCCATCCTAAAACCGTTCTCAAAAGTCACATATAATTGGATGGGCGCAAGTTTTAAATTCAGAGTCAAAGGTCACAAAAATCGATTTTTTATATTTTTGCAAATATCTCGTTTTCTATGGGTTTTACGCTATTTGTATTCATTATCAATAATGTAGAGAATTAAATTCTCTACAACTTTTTTGTATAACATTTTTTATACCTTGAACTGTTTTCGAGATACGGGTAATTAAAAATAGAAAAAATAGAGAACCAAAAAAATTAATGTCATCTAAAAGTTAAAAAAAATGATAATTATGTTTAGCAAAAAATTATAACCTTATTACGAGTTTTTGATCGAGACTTCCAGTTGACCTCAGATAATTCTCTGACCGCGCGCTCTACGCCCTCTATCTCGAAAACAGTTCAAGGTATAAAAAATGTTAAAAAGAAAAGTTGTAGATAATTTAATTTTCTATAGTATTGATAATAAATACAAATAGCGTAAACCCATAGAAAACAAGATATTTGCAGAAAATTAATAAATAATCTATGTTTGTGACCTTTGACCCCTGAATTTAAAACTTGCGACCATCCAATTATATGTCTTTTGAGAACAGTTTTAGGATGGTAAAATACTGGGTATGTCGATTTTCCGAGATATGCACCTAATTTGGCTTAAAATGACTGGACTACAAAGACAGCGTGCCCAATTACTAGTTTTGTCGCTTACTAAGGGATGACGAAACTAATCGCGATCCCACTCCTACTGCACTGGCATAAATAGTTGACCTACGAACCTTACATATACCTTGAATTGATCAACTGATCCCGCCTCATAATTTTATAATTTGTACAGTCACCGAGAAAAGTGTTACACATTAATATCACCAAAACATTATTACGAAGCCGTTTAAGCCGAAACATTGCTTTCAAGTCAAGTTTCAAGTCGGCGAAAAAAGTACGAATGACTTTTGTGATTAGAAAGGAAAAACGTTGACCTTGGCGAGGGACATTACATTTTCATATTTTCAACAACGTGAACGGCAGAGGACAATGAACATTTTTGTTTTCAAGGGTTACCAAGTGATGGAGGGTTCCTTGTTTTGTGTTTAACTTTTTTGCAACGTTGTATGATTCAGTGTATTTATAGTAGCTGTGGGTTGTGGATCTATCAATATTATTAGACGGTTCATTTTTATAACCCAACAGACCTTTGAAAGTTTAGTTGTTCCGGATTTGAGTTGTGTATTCTCAAATCTAAGAAATTTGATGTCATTGGACGCAAGACGCTGAAATTCGGCATTTTTATATATTTTGCACTAAGAAAGGAAGTCCTAAATTCCTACTAGACCGAATAGAAACGGTTACATTTATAAATAATGAAGTAGTAATAAAGCAGCTACGGCCATCGTCTAGTTTGAATTAAAAGGTGACAGCACAACAATAAACAACGTCATTTATCTGCTAACTATCACTTTATCTAAAGCGTACTACGTTATCAGTATGCAGTGACGTATGAGTATGGGCGCTATTGGCATCAAATGTCCCCAGTTTGCAATGCACCGCTTTGAAAACAAACAATATCCTTCAACACGTAGGTAGATGTACACGTGCTGGTGTATGTAGGTACATACAGTTTGTACACAAAGCGTCTTGAAAGTAACAACACCGTTTACTCAGTAAAGTCACAGTATGACGCTTATGAACGTCAAATATGCTGACATATTTTGTGCACAAAAATTTTTTTTGAAAAATACCTGCAAAAATATAGGAATAAAAACTTTCGTAGTCATTTGAATTTACTTTAGATTGCCTTTCGAGATATATACCACGTACTTTTGTTTGGAGTAACTGATATTTGAACATTCATCCACCCGCAATACTTTCAGTACATCCGTGAACATGGCGCTTGCAACAGTGTCGAAATATCGGTTACTCCAACAAAGGTACGTGGTATATATCCCGAAAGCCAATTTAAAATAACTTGCGAAAAGTATAGTTGGAAACTTGAAAAGTCAATGGATAGTACAGCCTAGCAGATTTCAGCATGACTGTGCCGGCTCGATCGGGGAAGTAATACATTATCACAGAATAGCGACTTAAAGTAACATACATACATAAACTGTCGCGTTTTGTTTGGTGAGTAAGAGTGCCGAAGACCCAATCCCCTTCTTCTTCTCCTTATTCCACTTTTCCTCCTATTCCTCTTTCTTATTCTCGTGATAGGATCTGACTTGGTTGTGTTTTCGCACATCGCCATGTCTATAAACCGAGTTTACCACTTACGATTAATTGGGCCACTGGCTCGTCTATCTAATAAGGCTGGGTTTCAGAAACGTCAAACTAAATTTCCCACCTTTGGCGATTGAGGCACATCCCAATTGCCATGTTTTAAGACATCACCTAAAACTTCACAGTCAATTTCCTTAAACTAAATTGGACAGATGTTGTTTTTTCTCACAAGATGGGAACAAGTAACATTATTTTATAAAATATAAAGATCGAGAGACTAAATTGAATTAAATTATACCCAACAGAAATATTGATATTATTTACGTTTCTGATATTATTAAAAAAAAAATCTAAACCTGCTAGTAATTAGGATACTACTAACAGACACAAAATGTGTGCATGCATAGTGTTCCCCAATAGAGATATGCCACGTCGTTCAGCGGACTGACATGCATACAAAACAAGCAAGCAGTACTGTGTCAATGTATCGCTTACATGGCAACAGCCTCATCTATCCTACAACCTACACTGCACCTACCTCTAGTTTCTTATGGCCGGTCCCAATTCATGGATTCTTTTAATCTACTAAAGATCTATACTCGTATTTGACATAATTATTTAGACTTTTTGTGCCCCTTTCGTGGGGCGAAATAAATGCATTTTTTTTATGTTTTGTAAGGAGCTTAAGACTGTTTACTGGCAATAGGTCCTATCTGATTTTTTTGGATTTTTGGATTATTACTGCAATCGATCCTATCTGACTCCCTTGTTCGGAGGAGATTCTAAGCGGGTATTAAGTTATTAGAAATTTACGCTAAAATCAACGCTAAACGTAACGTCCTATCAGAGCCCTTTTTGAAATAAGAAGCAACAAGTACTATCTTCATGTTTTTACTTGTTCTTCGTGCAGTGGGTGTAGTGCTCGTAAGTATTTGTAGAAAACTGAAGCTTATCCTTCGCGAAATGTGATTCTGATGAATGTCAGTGATAGATAACTGTATTTTACGACATCGGAAACAAAACAAAGATAAGATAACTTATGTTCAGAAAAATCAAAGTTTAGAAAAAGTTTTGAGATAGGACTAATTGGAACATATTTTTACAGACGAAGTATTAGCAAATAGGACTTATTACATCTAGCAAATGTATGAGATTGCCTGTTTTTTACTCATGTTTGTTTTATAAATGTGTTCTACAATGCTTACATTTTGCTATTTTTTTATAGGCAGCAATGTTACGGAGTGGTCGCGGCAAGCAATTAGTTACCCTCCAATAAAGAAAATCAGCCGGACAAATATTCACCTGCCTAATCTAATATCTTACAGCTTACTAGGTACCTACCATCTCCTGTACCAATCAAGAAATTGTTTTAAATGTCGCTTGCATTTTATAGAACAGTAAAGATAAGTTTCGCTTGCAACTCGATCTGACAATGTTTGACAACCTTATGCGAATTATTAGTCACCAAGGACCTAAATCAAAATTGGTAAACACTGTCTTGGTTGACTGTGACCTACTATTATTATTCTGTACTTACCAGCACTAACATACCTACCTATCTACATCGTACCTAGCTAAGTTCGGGAGATAGGTATCTAACATCCTATTTACCTACCTTTCATTATCTATCATTGCATTGATATCTACTATTTCAATCTGTGTACCTGCCTAGGCTATCGACCTCCGTGCTTGCTTATTATCTATATTCCTAGCTTATCCTTTTAGTAGGTATGTGATTTGAAATGCAGGTAAGTACTGTACGAGGTGTGATTTTCCGGGAAAGATTTACCTAGGCAGTTCCTAGTACTACTAAGGTGCTTATGTAGGTAAGTTGCTGGGGACCCTAATTCGTGTGAAAAATATCACCCAAACTACCTACCTTCACCTGTATCTACCTTTTTATATACCCTATCTGTGTACCTTACCCAGATTACCTATACCTACCTATTTACATACTGACTTAGCTTACTATCTATTTATCTTCCAATTTTATTACTTAGCAGCGGATTCTTGCTGGAGGCGAGAATCCTCTAATTAAAATACCTATAATTGATTAATGTTATAATATTTTAGGTAAAAATCATTAAACAAATTGAAGAATGTTGGTATTAGAAGGTGACTCCCTGAAAACACAAATTTTTTTTTGCCGAAGTGAAGAGACCTGAAGACCTAAAATTAATAAGCGACATTGGTGAAAGTTTCTCATCACTGGGTTTAGAGCCAGTTCTTGACAAAGATTTTAACGCGTCACTAAACCCGTCTCAAGATATCAGTTGATTCGGTCACTATGGCACTATGCTCGAAGACGTTTGCTGAGACGTGACTGGAGATGAAACTTTTACTTCTGTACTTGCTGGCAATGAAAGTCAGGACGCTGGAACTAGTAGTTGCACTCCAGAAAACGTGCAATGCGAAGTCCCCCAGACAAATGCACTATCGCAAGATAGTAATGATCATCCTGAATCATCTAATCCAAGTACAAGTAGCACTGTACCACTACATGTTACAGATGTAGATCCTAATAGTCATAATATGGATAAAGGACGAAAAAGAAGGAGCATTGCAGAGCCAGATCAATGGAAATGCAACGCAAATAAAACCTAAGAATGGAAGGAAAACTATATTTGGGGTTTACCAGAGAATCTGACAAAGTAATTCAAAACAAACCAGAACAGGGCCGTCATATGAAATAAACATGCAAAAGTGAAGTGTGTAAAAAATGGAAGTATAGACACTGTGACAAGTTTACAGAAGAACAGAGAAAAGGAATATTTGAACATTTCTGGTATATTGATTGGAATAGATGGATGTCAAGAAGCAAAGGAGAAAGACCAAATACGGCCTGTAGCGGCCAGAAAGTTCTGAATCGTTGAAATTAAACATATAATTTTTAAAAATTTTACATCGTTTTCGTTTCTTGATAGAGTATCGGTGAAAGAATTTAGTTTTTAAATATTAATTATTTTGAATAAGCTATGGTAATAGCGGATGAATGTCTTATGTTGCCAGCATTAAAAATAAAATGAAGTATGGTAGGCAGAAATTCTTTTAAGGAAATAATATTTTTATTACTATATTAGAAAACAATATATTTTCTTTACTTTATAAGTATATTTGTAAAAAGAATCAAGAAATATATAATTTATTATACATTCCATAATTATTAATCGGTAAAAATCGTTTTGTTTTTTAATCGATAGTAGAAATATTTTTTCAAACCATTTGTAACACTTTTTTTATCTGTTATGTCATTCGTGTTGCTACTGTGTATCGTAAATATTTTGCTTTGATTTATTGGTGTTTTTACGTACGGTTTTAATGTAATGTAATTGAATATAAATTCAATAATAATGATCAGTACCTTCTACCCATGCTAAGAATATGCAGCGGTGTTTGTGATTGTGGTTAGCTTTTTTGGACGAGTATACATAGTACGAGGTTCCCTAGTACACAGGTGATTATTCATTATTATTGGCCACTCTTTATGTAGTTTTTGTTCTATAAGACGCAAAGACATACTTTTATTTACATCTAGGTATTATATTTATGTTAAAATTCAATTTTGAAGGTATATTTAGTTGCGGAATAAATTCCATTTCAAATATCTCGTATCTTATTTCCACCAAAAGTTATTTAAAAATAAATTATACAGGTTAATAGAGTAGTCATTTATCTTCAAAACACACATGGTGTTGTGTTTGGCCGTGCCAGGCCCATAATGTATGGCCAAATGGTACATCTCCTTTACAACTACAAGTGATCCTAACCACAGGACCAGTAGACGTGCTTCAAATCTAGAAAGCATTACAAGTTTGAAACTATTCTTTGATTCACTGCCTAAAATGCCATCCCATTATGCACTCCAAAACTCTTCGAAACTTTATTTAGAACCAATGTTTTCATCAAAAAATTACGTCTGCAAGCTGTACAAAGTCTATGCTGAAGAGAAAGGGTTTGAAGTTTTCGATTTCAAGAAATTTGTGAAATTGTTGTAGAAAACATCGAACATTTAGGTTCAATATGTCCTATTGTGTGCCAAATTTTCGTGCAATAAGTCTTAAGTCGCGCCCTGACGACTGCATTATAGATGTATCAAAGTTAAATATTATGTTCATTAATGAGTCTAAAATTACTAATGACGTGTTTTTTTTGTATTGCCTATGTACCTCAGACTTAAATTAAACACATTTTTGTCCGTCCTGAAAAGTTAGTAAATATTAGTTAGGACCTTTTGCCAGTAAACAGTCGTTATGTCAAATATGTATCTCTTGTAGCCAACTCCGTAGATAGATCAAATATTAGGACTAGACGTTAGAACACTCTCGTGTTTTGTTGTAGTATCGTTCATATCATATATTGAGACTAGAGGTGGGTTCAGTATTTTATTCCGGACTACACGTATTCGATGGCATTACTACGATGGTCTTCTTCTTCTTTTCTAGTCGTTGGTACGGATATCAAATGTTACGCGTTGCCGATAATAAATATGCCTTTGTGGTATTTCTACAAGGCTAAAAGAGTTTTTTTTGATAACTAATAAATCTTGAATTGTAGTGGGTCTTACAAAAGTCCAAATGACACAAGAAACATTGAAATTAGGTACCAGATGTTGTGGAGCACGCAACGTGACTGCTTATTGCAAAGGAAGCAATCAGATGTTAATTATAATTATATACATTACAGAAAATACATTTTCAATTTAGACTTCGCTGAAAGAATTACTCGATAACATACAAAATAGGTACTAACCTAACAACGATAGACTTCTTCTGGACATGTGGAGACCCGAGGCTCTCCACACTTATCTTGAGCCGCTCGCTCCCAACCATTGAGCAAAACAGAAATATGCATACACAGAATATTTGAATATTCTCCTTTTCGGCTACGCACTAAAAAGTAGTGAGACACAGACGAAAAAAATAAACCGGTCAAGTGCGAGTCGGACTCGCACACCGAGGGTTCCGTACAAACCTTTAGGTATATATAACTATTAAAAAAATAAGTTATGTAACTAATAATGTAGAGTTTTCAAATTTTTTCCTATGTGCTATAAAACGTTGCTTTATGTCAAATTTCAAGATTCTAGATCGACTGGAAACTACCCTGAAAATACCCTTTAGTTTTGACTTGAGCATTTGATATGAATTTCAATTTTATGGGCCTACGGGTTCTTGAAGAAAGCGGTAGCACCTTTAAAAAAATATTTTAATTATATGATGTAACTGAAAATTTATGGTTTCGCAATTTTTCCTTTATCTGTGCTATAAGAGTTTGCTTTGTGCCAAATTTCAAGATTCTGAGTTCACGGGAAGTACCCTGTAGGTTTTGATTGCCTTGCGAGTAGTTGCGAGTTGGAAAATATGTTTTAATTGCTGTTTCTGTTGATTGCATTGACATAGAAGTTTGATTTTATTACAGCTTAACGGTGTTATAGACTTGAGTATTTGATATGAATTTCAATTTAATAACCCTACGCGTTCATGACGAAAGACAAAAACATTTTTAAAATTTTATAGTCACTACGACTATAAAATTTTAAAAATGTTTTTATTATATGATGTAACTAAAAATTTACATTTATGGATTTTTTTTGTTAATTTGTGCTATAAGAAGTGGACTTGTACAAAGAGCTATGGCAGCTTCCCATACATCATTTTAGTTAATCACCAAAGTTAGCATCTATAAATGAAATACACCTTGTTTTATAGAATATATATTGCTGATTCCAAGGGTAAAAAATCGTAACTATAGGAGGCCAGGTTTTTGAGTTATTATGCTTAGAAGTTTTATAGGTTATGTCATTATTAAGCTTCTGTTTAGTAGGTATATTGCTGCATCAAATAATAATTTCTTGGTAAATAAAACTGAAGGAGCTCGATGGCATGATACTATTTATGCCCACTAGTAAACATTATTAACGATTACGCAAGTTAAGCAACTCCAGGTGTGGACAATACTTGGATTTGTGACCACAAAATATCTTAAGCTCATCTGTGCATAGAGAGACAAGTCTGTTATCATGACATACAATTTTTTCCTATGTGCTATAAAACGTTGCTTTATGTCAAATTTCAAGATTCTAGATTGACTGGAAACTACCCTGAAAATACCCTTTAGTTTTGACTTGAGCATTTGATATGAATTCGTTAAAATCAGATGCTCTCATGCAGCTTTAAATATCTGCTATCAATATATACTATTTATTTACATACTGAACGTTTATTCAAAGAAACATAAAACACGACTGATTTAAAAAATATATAGCCTATGTCACGTGAGAATTCTAACAATAGCCCACTCATCGAAATCGGTTCAGCCATTAAGAAGTGATGGCGGAATAAAGAAACTCACATACACGAACTCCAAACTCACTTGAGGAAGCATGTTGCTGATAATTCTATGTGACATTTTGACGATAACCGTGGTGGATAACCGTATCTATTTTTTATTTTATGGTGCATGAATAAATAAAATATGATTTATGATTAAGTATAAAAAAACAATACACTACTTTTTTTAGGCAGTCGTGTAAAATAGTAGTAAATCATGAGCTGACGACGGTTTCTTAACGTGTTACTTACATAGAATTACTAAGGATAAAAATATGTTTCAGGTTCCCTGATGTGTATGGAAAAGGTAGGGTGGATAGTAAAAACACAAGATTTCATTTTACAATATTTTATTCTTCATCATCTTTATAACATAACTAGCACATCATCTAAACAGGCAGTTGGTGCAAAATATATTTTCTTGGTGTCTAGCCCATCCCAAATACCAAACGATGGTCATTATATGAGCGTGTCAGAATCATTACACTATCTTACATTGTTTCCTAGATGCTGAAACAAAAGAACAAGCAACACAGAATATTGGAACACAGTGGCAATTAAATAGTCAGAACCATATCGTACCTGAGCCGTCGTCGAAGGAGAATAGGACGAGCTAGCCGAGCCTGTCGACTTATATAGGTACACCTTATTTTCACGTTTGACAGTTTAACTGTCAAACGTCATGTCATTGTCATTTAGTTGCCACTATCCTCTTACATATTATGTATAAATACTTGGATATCAGTAATTTCAGCCCAAAGCCTAGATATTATTACATATCTCTCACGGCCAGACTGACAATTACTTCGTCCTCGAAGTACAATAAATTAAATAACACTTTACTAAACAATCGCCCGACGGGCGCCCTGTATTATGTAACAATGAATTCTTACCATATAGATTAAAGTCATCCAAAAACTATAGTATCGTTACGTCCGCTACGGCTATACTGACTTACGTCGTCATCTAAGTAACTTCAATTATAAGAATAGTATCACAACAACAATCCATTTGTACGAAACAATTACACAAAAATAAACTGGACTCATATTTACAGTAGTTACGGTTTCATTTTTCGAATCTAGAAATAAGTTCTGTGTCAGCTGCTTTGATACCATTGTTACAAATGGTATTTACTATTCTATGAAGGGATCATTAACATTCACAATACACATGTTACATAGAAGTACAGTTTAATTTTACAATATTACACCACTGCATTATCCATCCACAAATTGACAAAAATAATATAGTACAAAAGGAGCCACTACGAAGCATAAAAGTAAAGGTTTTAAGAATAAAAAATTAAAATAGGTGATTCTGCTTATGGCTGATAAATAAATGAAATAAAATAAATAATTTAAATTCACAACCGAGTTAAATAATTAAATTCGATTTCACTAATTTACAAGTATACAGGTACCAACTTGTATGATAACAGTAGTGTAATACTAGGACAATACTTTCATTCTAATACACTCATTGCCATTGCCTTTCCTTTCACATTAAATAGACAAGTAACAACGGTCAATCTCCTTGATACTATCTAGCCCCACACCTGCTGCACATGAGACCAGGCTAGAACAAGGCGAAAGACTTCAGCAGTTCGTAGGCAATATGATCAATATCATCAACATCTAAATGATTATCACAATCATTATCAAAATGATTATCAAAATGATTATCAAAATGATTATCAAAATCATTATCAAAATAATTATCAAAATCATTATCAAAATCATTATCAAAATCATTATCAAAATCATTATCAAAATCATTATCAAAATCATTATCAAAATCATTATCAAAATCATTATCAAAATCATTATCAAAATCATTAGGAAATCATTATCAAAATCACATCAACATGGTCATCATTGCCAGCATTATCATCAACTTCTTAACCATCGGTAAGTTAAACATCAATAATAATTCAATCATCGTCAACTATTTAATCATCAATGAATAAATCGATGTTATCACATTATCGATTTTAAACTTTCGCGATTTGTATACATCATACAATTTTCTTTAAACGGGTCTTATTCGCGATATTTAATTAATTTCAGGTATAAATACCTATGTTTTACCGACGTTTCGGCCGTCTTACAACAGCCTTGGTCGCGGCAGGACTGATGTCATCTCAGCATCGTCCTTGTGAAGCGCGGGTTTCGGCAGCTACCCTCACTTGTTTTTTATTTTTATTTTTATCCGAACTGTCGGTACGTCGACACACAACACTTATGACGTCTACACACTGATGAGCTGTGTTACTGCGGCGGGGTTTACATTTATTGATTACTGGATTCCAAGTTGTAGACAGTCTGTATCCATCTTCCCGGTTGAAATTTTTATGTTTTTTGATTTCAACCGCTTCACGTACTATCCTGGAGTAATAGTGACGATCGGTAGATAAGACCTTTGGCTGATGTAATTCGATCCAGTGGTTTATTCCAGACTCCAACAAATGCTCAGCGATGGCAGACTTGTTAATTTGTCGGTTTTTTACAGCTGCGATATGTTCCTTGACCCTTTCAGCGATGGTCCGTTTTGTCTGTCCGATATAGGAACTACCACAACTGCAGTCGACCTTGTAGACGCCAGGTGTTTGTAGAGGAATGACATCCTTCGGGGTGCGCAGATTGTGTGCTACCTTGGAGAGCGGACTATATACAGTCTTTATGGAGTATTTCTGTAGTACTGTTCCAACTTTGTCCGTCACTCCCTTTATGTAAGGCATGTAAGCCGGTACTCTGCTTACTTCTGGTTTACGGTCTTTCCTCTTCAGACGTTGTATCTTCTTGGATGAAATGGAGGCAGACGGGTCGTTACCCTTTTTTCGACGTAAAAGTGACAGTGAGGGAAAATGGTACCTTGGGACACACCGTTTATAGAAAACCGACACACACAGATAGGTATCTCAACGCTTACTCGCATCATCACCCGCGACACTTGGAATCCGT